>JAFVLL020012339.1:0-34436 GCA_021397915.2 Tor tambroides | reverse complement strand
TAAACCTACCCGTCACTGGGGTTTAGACAAATCGTACTAAATCGTACGAGTGAGGTCGTACGAATTAGCCACCTCGTAAAATACGTACGAATTGCTGTGAGATAGCGTTGGAAAATCCATACATATGAAGCTGGTTATGTGATCCATTCATTAAAATATATTAGTTTTCACAAATCATGCACTATTGTAAAATTGTTTTGAGGTCATAACATAATATTGTGCAAGGAAACATGCAAAAAGAAGTCTTTATTAGTTGTTAATCTGTCCCTGTAATCATTACTTGTGTGAAAAGGAATAAAGTTGTTGCTGTTTTACTGCCTCTAGTGTTATTTCAGCTGAACACTGCAGTGAATTATATGTTCAGGCACATTTTTGGAGGTTTGCAAAAATGTAGGCCGAGGTACATTTGTTACAGGTCACTGGTTTTACCAACGAGCCTTTGTTGATTTTTGACAGAGTGGTTTTCAAGGCCAAAGAATCCAAACTCACACACCTGTTAAGGAAGATGCTACTGACATCATCGTGGCTAATGGGTGGTTTCTTGGAGCTGGCGGCCATTCTGAGTGGCCTCAGGAAGCAGTTGACCAGGATAGAAAGCTGATGGACATACTCTGTCTCAGCCTCCACCATGTTGAAGACAATCTGGTTCCTCTTCCTCATGCTCTCAGCATGAGGAGAACAGATGTAGTCCTGCACAATAATCTTCCATTTCCTTCTACACAGCCACCCTCGCATGAAGCTCTGGACCTACAGAGACAAAGTGTCTAGAATTACTATTTGTGGTCACAGTTTGATCAATGATGGAAACAGATTAACTTCATGAACTTCTCAAACCAGTGGCCCTGGTTAAATGTTTAACAAGCACACATGGCTGCGGTACACATATGTACACATATTTCTGGCCATGCAATGCTGAAGTCCTTTACCTTTTTGATTTTTTTTATATCAGGATCCTCCTCTTCCTGGTATACGTGGTAGGGACGCATTCTTTCCTTAGTTTTGTTCAAGGCTATAATCTTTAAGAGAGAACAAAACACAACATGACTGAGCATTAAAATGTTTAAAACACTTGCGAAGGGAAATTGGTGGAGGTGACTGTCAAAATGATTGGGCCACTGTGGTTATAATTTGACAAATCAGATAATGTTGAGGTATTTAACGCTCATCCTTCTCAATGAATAATCAGTGTGTCATATATGTGGATCACTGAGACCCTGTGTGGGTGCTGGCACATCAGATAACCATCTTAGCTTCCTCTCCACGGACAATTTCCTTCCTTCATTCAACAGCCTTCATCAAAAAGCTCTCTCACCAAGCCTTTATCAGCCATTTACTTTGGATGCAAATAGGCTAAATGCCCCACAGCGTATCTCCCAATATATGCGGTCTGCAGGCACAAGCCAAGACTTTAGTTTATTGAAGTGCTATTGTACACTTTAGATAATAGATAATGGTCATGTTTGTTATGTTTTCTTTATTTGTTAAGTGTTCGTTTGGATTTAAAAAATCTTTGCATATAATCTGAAGGCTTTTATCGCTATCCTGCTTTAAGTGGATAATGGTTCAGTTTCCTTATTCTAGTTTTACTGCCATCATATAACACGCAAAATTTATGTTTTTTTCTTCAGTTTCACAACAGTAAAAATTATACTGAGTTTCTATAATAAAACAAATAATACAATCACTTACCAAAATGCAGCATTTACACACAATATACAGTATTTGTGAATATCTTGGCTTTATGTCATCAATACAAATGTTTTCTACAATATCAGGGTGTGAGCCAGTAGTAGTTGGTATCTTTTTTAATTGTATCCTTATAAAATATTTATAACTCACAACAAGTTTGAATGCAGATGTTTCAGTTTAAAAAACAAAGCACTGCTTTTATGGCGTCATCATTTATTCATAAAGAATATTTATGATATAACCATGACAATACAGCATAAGTTTTATGGCAATTTATATTATACACCAGACCTATGTTTATATAAAGAAATAAGAGTGCAAGGAAAACGACACCATGCAATAACAACGGTAGTTAGAACAAGGATAGATAGATAGATAGATAGATAGATAGATAGATAGATAGATAGATAGATATCCCGTCTTTTGTGAGTACTGAGCAATAAGTGTAATCAGCCTAATTAAGATAATGTTTCTCGTTTGTTCTCGAATCGTGTTCACATGCCACTGACCCTGCAATGTCAATAATGGGGCATAATTCTCATCCCCATGGCGACTGGTCCAATGGGGAGGATAATTCCCTGGTAACACAACTAGGGAACAGATAAGATGCAGAGCCTGAGAGATGCTCTGTGGCACACTGGGATTGCATATGTTGCTGGTAACCTTAATCACAAAAAGAAATACTACAATCTGGAAAAAGCAATGTGAGAAAAGCAAACCTATGGTTGAACTCCATATCAGGATAAGTCACAAATGCTTTTAGTACACAGGACCGTTCAGTAATGGCGACATTTTTGGAGACCTGCACTGTTATTAGATTAATGGGATCTAGAGTGGTTCACTGATTCATAAAATTGGACTGCACGTTGGAAAACAGCCCATTAAATGGCACAGCTCAAGCATATACAGTTACCTCAGATTTAAGCCTCTCAATCTCTGTGTCTTGGTCTTCCAGCTGTGTGCGGAGCTGATTGGCTGCCACCTTCTCTGTCTCCACAATCTGCACCAGGTGGATGTACTTCTGCATAAGAACCTCACGCTCGATGATGATGTCAGAGTAGCTGAGATGAAAACAACAGGGTTAGACTCAAATTTAATGAGTTCTCAGAATATAAATGTAGTCGTTTATGTATGCCTGGGTTCATTTAGCGGGGCTCAACAATAAAGATTCCCAGCTGAGCAAACTGCTACTATCAAGTCACTGCTGAACATGTTACTAAATCTTAACTTGATCATGTTGATCATGTATGTGTTTTTTTTTAAATAGCCTGTGTGTGTTGAACCTACTGAACTCACCAACACTTTCCAGTAAAATTGTGTTTATGAAATTGCTCTGATGGATTTAAATTATAGCTTTTATCATTCCCAGATATAATTTAAAATAAAAAATAACTTTTTAAATGAAAATGTACTGAAAAATGTAAAAATGTTTTGAAAAATACAACATACGCATGTTTTAAAAAAATGTAACACACACACACAAAAAAAATGGTGCACTTTGACTTTACGTATTGTCTGTGATTTATTTCCAGTTGCATTTAAGTGAACAATGTCGGCCTGTTTGACTGAAGTTCAATGTGGCCTGTCCAGATGTTCACATGCACATCTGCTCATGGGTAACCCAGTAATCTGTTAGATTCGGCCGATCTCTCCAGTGACGCAATATAAATGTACACTGCGGCTTGAGTATAAATCTGTATGAGGAGTATAAATCTCTAGAGTGTCAGCATGTGAGTGCCTTAAATCACTGTGGGTTTGTGTGTCTGCAGAATATTAGGTGCATGTGTGTGTGTGTGTGTGTGTGTGTGTGTGTCTCTTTGCGTAAATTGCTAACAACAACAAACCATTGTCATAACATCATAAATTAGTTTTTTTTTCCCCACTCAGACTTAAAACTGTATTTGTTTCATTGTTTAAGTGAAGCGTATAATTATCTCAATGTTAAAATACTTTCACAACTATAAATAAGCCATTCGTAAGATTGATTCCCCCCAAAAGTGTAAACACTGAGGCTTTTCAAAACATTGCTATGTTCGTTTTAGCATCCCAATCAGCCCGGCTCAACCAATGACATGAGTTTGGATACATATTCAAAAAACAATATTATTGTCATGGTGCCATGTCCCAAAAAAACTGATTTCAACTCAGGATCCCTGTTTCTTTTCTTTTCTGCATTTCACCTCTATTCTAGTTTGTTTCCCGACGTAGCTTTCTAATAAACCTGGCATTATATACTATGAATTTGGTTGGCTCTGTATTGAATTGCTTATGAAGCTCCTAATTTTTGGTCGCTTTAGATAAAAGCATCTGCATTAATGTAATGTAATGTACTGTATATGCTAAAAGAAAACTGTACCACTAGACCTACTCACTGTCTCAGAAGTATTTACAGTCATGGCCAAAAATATCGGCACCCTTGGTAAATATGATCAAAGAAAATTAATCTGAATTGTTAATCCTTTTGATCTTTTATTTAAAAAATTCACAAAAATCTAACCTTTCATTGGATAATAAGAATTTAAAATGGGGGGAAATATCATTATGAAATAAATGTTTTTCTCTAAAACACATTGGCCACAATTAACGGCACCCATTTATTCAATACTTTTTGAAACCTCCATTTGCCAGTTTAACAGCTCTAAATTTTCTCCTATAATGCCTGATGAGGTTAGAGAACACCTGATAAGAAATCAGAGACCATTCCTTCATCCAGAATCGCTCCAGTCCCTTCAGATTCCCAGCTCCATGTTGGTGCTTCTTCTCTTCAGTTCACTCCACTCATTTTCTATAGGGTTCCGGTCAGAGGACTGGAATGGCCATAGCAGAAGCTTGGTTTTGTGCCAGTGACCCATTTTTGTGTTGTTTTTGAGGTTTTTGTTTGGATTATTGTAGGGTTGGAAGATCCAAACATGGCCCATTATAAGATTTCTAACAGAGTCAGTCACTTATTGATTTTTTATCTGTTGGTATTTGATAGAATCCATGATGCCATGTGTCTAAACAAGATGTCCAGGACCTCCAGCAGAAATATAGGCCCACAACATCAAAAATACAGCAGTATATTTCATGGAGTACTTTTTATCCCTGTGTTCACCAAACCCATCTTGAGTGTTTGCTGCTAAAAAGCTAATTTTTTAGTTTCATCTGACCATAGAAGCCAGTCCCATTTGAAGTTCCAGTCGTGTCTGATAACTGAATATGCTGGAGTTTGTTTTTGGATGAGCTAGGAGAATTTTTCTTGAAACCCTCCCAAACAACATGTAGTGATGTAGGTGCTGTTTGAATTTTTTTTTTTAAGGTTTTCTGACCCCGAGACTCAACTATTTTCTGTAATTCTCCAGCTGTGGTCCTTGGAGAGTCTTTAGCCACTCAACCTCTCCTTCTCACCATGCATTAGGACGATATAGACACACGTCCTCTTCCAGGCAGTTTCGTAACATGTTATGTTGATTGGAAATTCTTAATTATTGCCCTGATGGTGGAAATGGGAATTTTAACTGCTCTAGCTCTTTTCTTATAGCTACTTCACTAATTTGTGAAGCTCAATTATCTTTTGCTGCACATCAGAAATATATTCTTTGGCTTTTCTCATTGAGATGGATGATTAAGGGAATTTGGGCTTTGTTTTCCCTCCTATTTATATTTCTGTGAAACAGGAAGCCATGGCTGGATAATTTCATGTTCATAATCACCCTGGAGTGCTCAAAATTGTAAATATGAATGGGAATATACTTCAGAGATATTTTACTCATAAGAATTTCTAGGGGTGCCAATAATTGTGTCCAACGTGTACTTGAGAAAAACATTTATTTCATAATGAGATTTCCCCCCATTTTAAATTTTGTTATCCAATGAAAGGTTAGATTTTTGTGAATTTTTTAAATAAAAGATCAAAAGGATTAACAATGCAGATTAATTTTCACAGCCTTCTTTGATCATATTTACCAAGGGTGCCGATATTTTTGGCCATGACTGTACATATATTTTCAGTCAATAAAGCTATTGTTAACTATTACAATATTGCCAAATACAGCAACAAATAATATGGAAAATATTATGTAATAAGCTTAAAGAAAGAAAGAAAGAAAGAAAGAAAGAAAGATGTGAAGGGAAATTAGAATAGAATAGAATAGAATAGAATAGAATAGAATAGAATAGAATAGAATAGAATAGAATAAACTTGTCCAACTTTCTACTTGGAAAAAAAATACTAAAACCCATTTCAGAAAGGGGGAAAAAATGAATCCCAGCAACAACAAAAAAGAAGACTTGTACATGCATAATGAACTACTGAGTTGCTAAAAAGTTTTCAAGTTGCCAAAGGTTATCTTTAAGTGATCTTGCCTAGGGCACGAAGTGAGAAAGGGCTGGTACGTCTTTAAAAAAAAAGAAAAAAGATTGGTGCATGACGCCCCTGGCAACAGGGTTTCCACAGGCTGAAATTACAGCTTAATATTCAGTCTTGCTCTAAGGCAGATCTGTGATACAACAAATAAAGCAGTTTAAGCTTTCTTTAGAGATTTGTCTCCTGGAGATGAGTTGTATAAAACATGACTGCAAAGTTTGATCTTAGGCTGCATGTCTGAGCACCAGGGAGAGGAGAACAACAGTGCTGTCAACCTCAGTGCGACTTATTTGTTGCTGTGCTGCTCTGCAGTGACAGGGATAAATGCACAATGCGCTTGACTTAACCCGCTCTGATATGTCTCTTTCTTATTATGATGATTTTATTCTTTCAGCCTGAGAGTAAAGCTTCTTTAGTGCTTCTAAATATTATCCTTGACTGAGTAAGATACAAAAAACAAATACACACAGTCACACTACCTGGCCTGCTGGATGGCCTCCACCCATTCATCACATTCTGATTCCTCCTCTGTCCGCAGTTCCAGAGGCTTCTGTCCATCATGCCCAAAGACGACGAGGAAATAATGCTGAAGAGATAGATAGACAGACAGATACAAACTGAGAAGTTAGCCTTTGTGTGTGTGTGTGTGTGTGTGTGTGTGTGTTGAACTTACTGAACTTCAAACTGTACTACAGGTACTTTCCACGAATAGTGTACTTTAGTGTCCTATTTTAAAGCATTACAGGCATTTTTTGTTGTAAAAATTATTTGATGCTAACTATTTCATGCTTAGTAAATTAGCTGTATGAAACATCAACATTAATTAATTGTGGCCTGTCTCACTTCACGTTTTAACTTTCTCAACTGTATTCAACAATAAAATCCAAACAATGTCACCATCTTGACATAATCTGTTGAATCTATTTAATTATTTTTAATTATTGCCTAATTTTATTGACCTGTTTCCCACATTTTCTTCGCAACCCTCTTACCATCTGTTTTTTGTCCAATTGAAAAAAATTTATACAACATTCCTTAAAATTGTGACACTTATAACCACACACACAATTTGGATCCTTTTCTACAAAATGGAGAGAAATAATCTCAGTTCTACCACAAAATGCAGTGTTCAATGCTTGTCATAATTAACCTTGTTATTTTTTAAGAAATAAATCATTTAATCTTTCTATTTAATTTTGATGCATATTGCTAGAAAAAAAACAAAAACAAAACAAGAATAACCATTTGTTAAAAAAGAAAAACAGTTCAGACATTATTTTCTACCTTATTTTTCCAAAGCACTACAATCTAAAATATGAAGTTCAGGAAAAAAAATTACCACCACAAGAGGCCTGCTTTTAGATATAGCTATCAGAGCACCTGCTCTGTATTAGAAACAGCAACCTTTTACTGCTAACACACAAATGCTGACAAACATTGTGAAATAAAACAGGTACAGGGTTATGAGAGTCTGAGCAATATGCGGCTTGAGGCCATCTGCAAGGCAAATAAACAAATACAGCCGCTTAACAGCAGGTGTGAGAGGAGTTGAATCAGATATTGTCATAATGACCTGAGGGAAAATGCATGGTGTGAGCTGGTTAGCATGTGACATTCATAAGCAGCTTCACAAAGCGTAGAATAGCATATGTCGTGTTAATATTTCACGTTAAATGTATTGTTTTTTGTTGTTTCCTAGAGTTACAGTTAAGTATGGCAAGTAAGACCAAAATAAATAATATGGGATAGAATAGAATAGAATAGAAGTCTGATTTTCAATATAATATTTACTCAGACATCAAATTCAGACAGTCTGTCAGAGGACTTTATATGTGTGTGTGTGTGTACGCACAAATTCTTGTACATCCAATTATAAATAACATCATCAAAATTAAAATCAACTAGCTATTTTTTTATATAGCGGAATAAACTATTACTGCAATCCCTGCATAACCATATACACTGGTGCTGTTTCAAAGACATTATTAATGAAATATCAACTGCATCAAAGGCAGTCAAACTTTAGCATTACTAACCACAGTCTGACATGCATTTAAAAAAAAAGGAATTGCGGCTTGGCCTTTTTCAAACAGTGAAAATCACTTGTGAATAAAAAAACACTCTAGCAGCATTTAACTGACACTGAGAGCAAGCAATCACAGTCTAAACGCAAGAAAGCTGATCATTTCCATCCCTTGGTACCTGAATTAGCATACACTTAGAATCCAGTGGGAAATAAGTCTAAAATATATAAATAATTCTAACTAGTTTATATAATTTCATAAGGCATCATTACGCATATAAATGCAATCTGCTAATTCAAATGCTTAGGGGTCAGAAAGCAGAACATATTGCGTTTGTTTGTGTATCTGATGTTTGCATTTATTTCACATCTGCAGCCGACACTAATGAAACGAGCGACTTCAGCTGGTCATGCAACAGTAAACACAGCTCCACTCGTTGCTCTTTGAGTCATCGCTAGACTCGCGAGAAGGAGACAAAATACAGCGCAAACATTTGAGTCAGTTTGTGACAGC
The DNA here is from genome assembly GCA_021397915.2 of Tor tambroides. NCBI lineage: Eukaryota > Metazoa > Chordata > Actinopteri > Cypriniformes > Cyprinidae > Tor > Tor tambroides. The sequence goes on along the minus strand of JAFVLL020012339.1, from coordinate 25,865 downwards.
CATGTACTGTACATGTCAGAGATAGAAAGAACCGTTTGTGTGTACAGATGTGCATATGCGTCCAGTATGCGCACATATATAATCACAAAACTGCAGTTGAAGTCAAGTTCAAGGGATTAAGCATTCAGTGTTTTCTAGCACAGACAGGCATGAGAGGCCTTATGTAACCCTCCCTAGATCTATTTACAGTCTCTCAGGCTGGCTGCCTCTCTGGACGTCCTCCTGCACTCTTCTCTGGGCGTTTAAGCTGCATGTAAACAGAAGGATAAAATCAGCACCAGGCATTCCTACATACACAAAACCATCTTTACGCTCTCAGAAAAAAAAGGTACAAAACTGTCACTGGGGTGATACACCCCCCCACCCCCCCCCCCCCACCCCTTTTTTTTTTTTACTACAAGTGCCAGTGGCATTATCTTCCATGCTATGGAAGTCAATGGCTACCAGCTGTTTGCTTACCAGCATTCTTCAAAATATCTTCTTTTGTTTTTAACAGAAAAAAGAAACTCATACAAGTTTGGAACAACATTAGGGTGAGTAAACGATGACAAAATGTTTATTTTTGGGTGAACTATTCCTTTAAATATTCAAATTCATCTGCAGCATCCAGCAGATCTACTACAACCAGCCACTGTGGTGTCTGTTAGAAATGTTGGCACTCTAACACTTTACAATAAGGTCTCATTAACATTAGTCAAAGCCATAGTTCACTAAAAAATTTAAATTCTGTCATTAATTACTCACCCCCATGTCATTCCAAACCTGTAGCCTTTGTTCATCTTCAGGACACAAATTAAGATATTTTTGATGAAATCTGAGAGCTTTCGGACCCTGCATAGACAGCAACGCAACTGAAATTGTTGAATAAAGTCGTTATAAATAAGTCATTGTTTTTTTTGTGCACAAAAAGTATTCTCGTAGCTTTGTAAAATTACAGCTGAACCACCGATGCCACATGGACTATTTTACCAATGTCCTTACTACGTTTCTGGGTTTCATGACAGAATTTTCATTTTTGGGTAAACTATCCCTTTAATGCATTAGCTAAAATTAACTAACAATGAGCAATACATTTTTAAAGCATTTATCAGTTAATGTTAAAAAATAAATAAAAAATTAACTAGGATTAATACATTCTGTAAATGTATTGTTCATTGTTCATTCATGCTAACTGATACAGTTAACTAATGTTAACAATTGAAACAGTATTGTACCAAAGGTTTAAAACAGCTACAATATTTGCAGCACCCAGAGGCTTTTTTTTGAACAATAAACTAAAGAGGTTTGTGAGCTGCCTTGGTGAAAGGAGGAGATAAAAACAAAGTCAAAACAAATACACAGACATCAGAGTTAATACAGAACACAATATTACATCTCTACAATCATAAGCCCTGGAGTAATCTTTTAAATGGTTTTTGCAAGGCTCTAGTGTATACTGATATTTCCTGCGATAACAGGAAGTAATTTGCTCAAACTCATAACACTCACTAAGAAAGACAGTCAGATTTTACACAAAAAGAACATTCAAAAAGGAGATCAACTTCTATAAATGAAAAATGGTCTGACAACACAAGATAATATAATATCAACATATGACAATCGTTTCAGGACATGTTTAGAATAGTTGGGTAACAAGAGTATATTTACTGTACATGTATAGAAAAAAAATGACTGAAAACTATCAAAAATATGCTCATTTTAAAAACCAGACAAACAAAAAACCACATCAGGCCTCAACAATAAAGACGGCCCACTGGCCACAGATTTTCAGCTCAGTTTCGGCCTTTTGAGTCAGTGCATTGCCAAAGAAAATGTTAAATTCATTGATCATGTTGATTAAAATTAAAAAGTTTGAAGTCAGTTTTTTTCTTTAGAAATAAATTAATTCAGCAAAGATGCATTTGTGACCTTAAAAAACCATTTGTGACCTTAAAAAAAGGATAGTTCACCCAAAAATGAAAAATTTGTCATCATACTCACGCTCAAGTTGTTCCAAAACTGTATGATTTCATTTCTTCTGCTGAACACAAAAGAAGATATTTTGAAGAATGTTGATAACCAAATAGTTAACGGCAGCCTTTGACTTTCATAGTATTTTTCCATACTGTGGAAGTAAATGGCTACCATCAACTCTTTGGTTACCAACATTCTAAACTCAGGTTTAGAACAACTTGAGCATGAGTAAAGGTCCTTGCACACTGACTCCGAAATTTTCGTGTGTGTTTTTTCATTTATTTCATCATCCTTTCCTATCAAAATGCTTGCTATGGATACGAAAATGCAGAAAATCGAACCTGATCCGAATTTTTTATGACAGATGAAAGTTTCGGAGGCAGTGTGCAAACATGATTGACACAACGTGAGGTTGTATTTATTTTTTAACGTGCGAATTTCGGACTCAGTGTGCAATGACCTTAAATGATGACAGAATTTTCATTGCATGACCTAAAATTTGTCTGGTTATTAAATATAATCAGTGCAAGATTGTACATAAATGCAGTCATTCTTAAGTTTAGATAACATTGTAATTCTAGATAAAATAACAAATACTAATCCCAAACTACAATTTAGCAATATAGACTGATATACTATTAATAGAGCCAAATAATCTCTTTGAACAAAATAAATAAAAATAGAGGAGATGTAGCCCACACAGACGCTGACCTAATAAACTAAATCATCGGCGCTCTGCCCCTTTACACGCATGTCTTTCCCCTGGAACGGTCTGACTGAAATATTTCCTAACCTATTTCCTCACACAAGTCATACATTTGCGAAATTCTGAAGCCCTGTATTCACAAGGCCATGCCCCAAAGCACTGAATTATATGAAGAGTGTCTATTCTGGGCTGAGCTCTTATATGGAAGCCGTACACACAGAACACTCTTGTTCGACTCACAGGAGGGCACTGAACTATGCCACCACATTAGTGCCCAAGGCCAACACAAACCAACAGGCCTGGTGAGCAGGGCGAAGGTTTGGCCCAACACCTCTAAATCTAGTCACCGAACCGTCCACCAATACACAAATTCATCGCTGCATGTATCCGCAATAGTAATTTGCTCCGGAAATCTGCCAAGCCTACAGAAGGGAAAAACAGAGCGGGTGGGTGAGAGAGACAGAACCTCTTGCATAACATTTCTTAACAAGTGTCAAGCATATTTTTAAACCGTCACTTTACCTAACAAATCTCGTTTCCATGACAACGCAGTGCTCTGCGCAAGAGCAGCGCTCAATAATGCGTTTTGCTCTGCATTCATTACTACCGCTTTCTTCGTTCAGCGCCTTGCCAATCTTCATTTTAACTTCCTCGTCTATTAGGCTGACAGGAGTTATGTTATGAATACGTTCAGCTTGCCTTTAGCAAATTATATTTGCCATGATCTTAGCACCGTAAATGATGATAATATGTTGAAAAAAGGAGATTTCTGCTGGTTTGATCTAGTTTGAACAGTTTTAGCCTGTCAGCCAGCTGGTTTTCCAAATTGACAAGCACTCAAACCCCCAATAAAACCAGCAAAACAGAATAAATGGAGACAAAATGGGCCTATATTAAAAATAAAGTTTATTTATTGGCATTTTTGGTTGCATCAAGAACATCCATGGAACCTTTCCATTGGTTCTTTAGAGAAAAACAGGATATTTAGGTCATTAAAATGTTCTTCACTCCAAGAAAATAATGGTTCTGTTAAGAACTGATGGAACCAAAAATGGTTCTTCTATGGCATCGCTGCAAAACACATGCAACAGAAAAACTGCTTCTTTTAAGAACCGTTCACTAAAAGCTTCTTTGGGGAACCGTTTATTCATTTAGTGCCTTCATTTAAACTTACTCGTCTATTACGCTGACAGGAAATTGTTGTTTCGCTCACCTTTTGCAAATAATATTTGGCATCATCTCAGTACTGTAAATGACAATATGTTAAAAAATAAACAACCTAAGAGGATTTTCGCTGGTTTGATCTGATTTAAACACTTTTCCTGCCTGACAAGCACTCAAACCCTATAAAACCAGCAAAACAGAGCAGATTGAGCTTAACTGGATTGGGAGACCACATATATTTTTTTGAAATCTTTATTTTTTAAGAGTGGAGTGGAGGTCGGTTTAAGAAGGACACATATTTGTAGCAATTAGCAGCACTTGTCCGTTTTATGCATTTCTCGCATTGGAGAAAGGAAGAAGAGATGGAGCTGTCAGCTTTGCTGGTTTTTCAGGAAAAGTGTTGATGTTCGCCGTCTGGATGAAATAGATGTTTTCTGATGAATATAATAGTTTTCTGCTCTCACTCCTGCTGGGTGCTTACTGATACTGTTTACAATCATGCGGTTTAGCTGTACGCTATGTCTGTAGTTATCTTTGCAGCTACAGCCAGATATAAAGCAATCAATCACAAAGCAATATTTGCTGCTGTCATAATACATCTTTGTGGTATGTTTATGACAGACAGATGGCAGTAAAAGAAATGGAGCAGGTCCTGCTTTTTCTCAGGGTGACAGTGCACTATTTTTCTAGCTTTCAATCAAATTTTTATGGAATCCATTGTAATATCCCACCTTGATTATTTCTTGACATCCACGTAATATTTAACACAGAGTATAAAGTGGTCTGTCAATAATATTTGAGTTTTGAAACTTAAGGCTGGAATACAGAACACAACTTTTGCCCAGATTTTTGACTTGATTTGCAGTTTGGATAAGTCAACGCTAGCTTCCGACAGTCAGAGCCAGTTGGAGTTACTCAGACAGAAAACCGCACAGGGTACAGATTTGATAAGCTTCAGACTATGGTTCTGTCCTGTGTACATATATCAAACATTTCATTTTAAACCACATTGTTTTCATTTGCCATGCAATGAGCTGCACATTTTTATGCGAGTTTGTTGGGTTTGGAATAACTTGAAAGTCTGGTAGTGTGTGGTTCCCAGTCTTTTTTTCTGTAACCATCAACAAAGTCATGTATTGTTTTAAAATCTGTTCAGATTTTAAAATTTGTATTGGCTGTTACAGCCTTTACCAACAGCATAAACCAGCCTATGGTGAACTCACTCTTCCCATGCAAACTATGCCGATTTTACAGCCATGCTGCTTAGACTGGTCTTTTATGGTGGGTTTAGAGGGGTTTTTGGCAAATAACAGTTGGAAGATCCAGTTGCTGACCAAGTAGACAAGTTTAAACATACTCGCAAACTAAAGCGATTGGTGTGGAGGGAACCCAAAGCTGTTGTCTAAAGTGTTGTCTTACTCTGAGACAATACCATATGTGACCCTGGACCACAAAACTTAAAAAAAAAGTCTTAAGTCGCTGTGGTATATTTGTAGCAATAGCAATAAATAGTATAATAAATACATTGTATGGGTCAAAATTATAGATTTTTCTTTTATGCCAAAAATCATTAGTACATTAAGTAAAGATCATGTTCCATGAAGATATTTTGTAAATTTCCTATTGTAAATATATCAAAACTTAATTTTTGATTAGTAATATGCATTGCTAAGAACTTCATTTGGACATCTTTAAAGGCGATTTTCTCAATATTTTGATTTTTTGCACCCTCAGATTCCAGATTTTCAAATAGTTGTATCTCAGCCAAATATTGTCCTATCCTAACCATACATCAATGGAAAGCTTATTTATTCAGCTTTCAGATGATGTATAAATCTCAATTTCGAAAAAATTGACCCTTATGACTGGTTTTGTGATCCAGGGTCACATATATACCAAGTGTACTTTCACAGGCTAATATTAGTGTTTCAAAAAGAAAGGCTTCTCCAAGTACTGTTTATTTCTTTTTTAAAATCTTATATTACATGATATAAAAAAATTAAAAGAACTTTCTAGGGTCAAATTTTACTATGGAGCAAACATGAAATGTGGTTTCTATCACTGGTGAGCGTGGAGCGGGAAATGGAAAACCCAGAGTGTGGCTGGAGTGGAGTGATTACAGAACACTTTCAGCAAGAGGAGAAATCGCTGTCACTCCACTTCACTCATACACTCAGCAGAAAAACACCTTAGGCTGGTTTAAGCTGTTATTTTTGGCAGGGTTTTGGCAGTATGAACATCAAGCTCCCAGACCCTGTCTATGATCTGTGCCTCCACAAGAGGAGTTGCACCACACAAGGATCAGATGGAACTAATTTAGTTTAGTGTTCTCCTACTGATCACATTATCAACTCAGACTATGAAAATCTCAGGTAGTCTTTGAACGTGTGGACCAGTGGTGAAACATTTTTGAACCCTTTGAGCACACAGAGCAATATCTAACATTCAGAGGGAATTTTAACAGTGTATTTAAAAATAAAACACTTGGCAGTGATTGGGAGTCACAGGAAAAATGTACAAAACTGATGAAAGTATTCATGAATCTTTTTCCATTTGATTAATGTCCAGCAATTACACTCTTATGACTTATTATGGGAGAGTGTTATAAGAGTGTTGATTATGTGGGAGAATGTGTGGATTGAACTGAGTTTTACTTCTGGTATCTACAAATATTACATGTAAAATCACTTCCTTAAAGGTGAAGTGTGCAATTTCTGTGCCTCCATTTGGATTTACAAAAAAAAAAAAAAGACTTTGTTATAATAATGGTCAGCGAAACAATAGGAAGATCATTGCATCATGTGCTCAGTACATATAGTGCAGTTACCTCTCATGCAAATGGTAGTAGTTCTAAATATAACTCTATAATCAACACTTCATGATTAATTTATCTTGCTGGCTGTCATAGTAAAAACACATGTACTGCTCATTTCATATGCAAAGATATTAGCCAATCATAGCAGTGGGTGTTTACATTGAAGTCTCACAGCAGACACGCCCCTTCCAAATCATAGAGCTAAATTCAGGGTAGAAAATGACCATTTATTTCTAAATTATGACCATTTTTGATGAGGAAAAAAAATAAGTAAATAAAAAACATACTAAGATTATAAGCGCACCTCAGGAAACATAATAAAATTATTTTAAAAATGCATTTCATGACCTCTTTAACGAAAAACACAAATTATGATTCGCAACAACACAAAGCAACAAAACAGCAGGCTTCACATCCCAAAACAATATTTTTTGTGGAGACCTGCCATTTTAATGCTCCCAATCTAAAGCTTATTTCTGAGGCCAATTATCAAAGCGTAACAGCTGGGAATAAGTGTCTCCATCTCTCCTCTTAATCTAGTAAAAATACTGGAGGTGGAGGATTTCCTCACAAAACGTATTGTTAATGAGGAACACAGGGACGAAATAACTTTCACTGTGAAACTACAGTCGTTTAATGCTGAAATACATCAGTATAATTGGAAAAGATTCACATTATGTCTGATCTCGTTCTTCCGATGGTAATGATAATTCTCGAGGCGCCATGGTGGTGGAACTGTCATGGGGCGTGATAAATTTCATACATTAAAAGTGTATGAATTTGTGATCATCTGCTTTTGTGTGAAGATGGATGAGCTTACATAAGATGCCAAAGAAAAAAAAAGAATGGTCATGGCCCTGGAAATAGTCTCTTAATATGAATTATTAACAATAATTGATTCAATAATAGCAGCTGCTTCACTGTAGACATACTGAAATGTGGGTGCAAATTAAAATAAACACTGCATTTCAGGATGTTTTAAGTGTCTGCACCAAATCAGCCAGATAAACTACATTGCCCCCCTTTTCTTACTTGTACTTTTGAGAACAACAGTTAAGGCCTTTGCACACGGAGTCCGAAATTCTCATCCAAAACTTTCACGTTAAAAAACGAAACACAACCTCACATTGTGTCAATCGCGTTTACACACTGCCTCCTTCATTTTAAAAACTTTCGTTAGTCATAAAAATCAGGTTCGATTTTCTGCGTTTTCGCATCCATAGCAAGCATTTTGATAGGAAAGGATGACGAATACAAAAAACGCATACGAAAATTTTGGGTGCAAGGACCTGCAAGGAGAAATTTCTACATCTATTCAGTCACAGAAATCTTTACCATCAGATACAAGGATACTTGATAAAATCACTGTTTATTTAGCTTGATGTTTTATCAACACAAGCGCATCGTGTCCAGCTGTGCGTATCTCAGAGGCTGATGGCAGCAACAGGATGACATAACTCCCACTCGGGTGTGAACAGTAATGAGACAGCCAGCAGCGATTCTTTAATGTTATTAATAACCGCAGTCAGGAGAGCAAATGTATAATCTAATATCATCATGACGTCAATGGTCATGGCTCAGCATATATCAGTAGATCAATATTAGGTGGATTGTTTAATATTTAGATTAGTTTGTTTTGTAGGGCACACTGGGTGGGCAATATGTCAAAAATAACATCATGATTCCAGATCTTATCACAATTCTTTGTCATGTTGGTTTTACTATTTTGTAAGTTGTCTGAGCAGTACAGCCAAACTAATTTCCCTATTTTAAAAACAAAGCCTTATAAAGTAACAAAATATAAAATAAAAACAAATCTTTGTCATTATTTTATCTTTTTTATTAAAAAATAAGAACAAAGATACACATTTAAATACACATAACATACAGTGCTTTATTTTTCAGGAACAGGTGTATTTAGCAGTAGCATTCAAGAAATTGAATGAACAGATATAAAAATAAAACAATACACACTTCACTGTATATATTATATATTCATTCTTATTAAAGCAACTGTATTAACGAGTTCGTTTGCCCATATAATCATTAGGAAATCAGAGTAAACTTATTTGGCTTGCTGTCCACTGATGAGGGGCTCGATGAAGCAGCTTCAACTCGAGCTCTGATATACCCCCCAGGGACTTGATATAAGGTGATTACAAAGGGCAAGGTACCTAAGAAGAAGGTGGAGATTGGAGAGGTGGAGAGATGCTGGAACAGCTGAGACTGGAGAGAGGTAAGCAGCTGCTTATATACTCTGGCTGTAGATTGAAAGATTAGATGGGCTTGCTCCTCCCTAACTTATGTTTAGGAACTTCATTTAAAGTTCTTCAGTCAAGAGCAGTCAAGAGTGATTGACTGAAGAGAAAAAAATTGGGTGAATAAAGTATGTTAAAATATATAAATGAAGATTTTTGGTAAATGTCATAAATAATGATTACATGTTATTAATCAATTTTCCATCATTGCAAACTTTTTTGTTTGCAATACAGAGCAATAGCTATAATTAAATCCTTAAGTAAAATAAATAAATAAACAAACCTGTTTTTAAAAAATATGGTGAATAAGGTATATACTTGGAAGGGAATACTCCCTTAGAAGGCAATATATTTTGCAGCTCACTGGAGTTTGGAGCAGAGATACGTCACAATGTATTTTTTTTTTTTTAAATGGATGAGTATGTTATTCCCAGAAAGAAGAATACTATAATGCTGGCTGTTTTTGTAAACTTTTATTAGCAAGAGTCTGGCAAAACAGACTGGAACTAAATGTAATGAAGAGACAGATGTCACATTCCACATGTTCTGTCCTTTCTTGCAAATCATGGAGTGCAAATTAAACTATATCAGAAACACCTGCTTGTTTTTCACTCCAACATTTTCCATTTTAAAAAGTATTTCGCTGCCCCATTAGCTTAGTTGTGCTTATTATATCAGCTCATGCTGTAAAAAACATAATTGTGTGCTATCTGGGCCTGAACAGGACTATTAAAACAATAAAACAGGTCGTAGAGTGAAGAGCAGTGCAGTGAAAAGGTCAGGCTACTTTAACTTTTTTCCACAACACATCCATCCGATGATCTGCTGGGAATTATGTGGGATTTCCCAACGTATGTATTTTCCCTAATTGGAAAAACGAACTCACGTCAGGCCTCTGTTAATAAAGATGCGAAACACCTTGATTTTTAACGCATGTAGGGTGTGTGCTTTAATTACAGTTAATGCCTGATGCCAAATTACAGAATTTTATTTCAGCTATCACACCCCTTGTGCTGAAATAGCAACATGTATTTCCACTGCAATATGAAACTACAGCGACGACGCACAACCTTGAGCTTGCATAACTAGAAGTGTTTGCATCCACGTATTTGCTCAGAGTATGTTTTGGGTCTGAAACTGAGCATGCATACAATATTCAGAAAACACATAACTGCAACTACAGTACACTCAGAGATTTAGACTGGGATCTGTTTAAACAGACTTCATACCGGCACCTTTGCTGTTCTTTCATATTTCTATAACTCTGTACCTGTTCATTTTATGAGAGAAAACCAGCTCATCATTTTTTTTTAAGTCCGCTGGAAAGGATGATCTACATGTTGTAGTCTCTCAGTCGGATTATATCAATCCTATGCACTGCACACATTAATGCCTATACTTTCATATAAACGGAGCCACAGACACTGTAAGAATAACATGCAAGTAAGCCTACTGGTGAGTGTTGCTAAAGTATACTTGGACTGAACCCTTTACAAACACTTCTAACACTATGATATAGTGTGTCGTACTATATCAACAACATTATATATATAACATATCAGAGATTGGTCACAGTCACTATGAAAACCGATCAATAATGAATGAGATTACTGCTGTTAGAGATACAAGCTTATTGGCATCTCTCTTTCTCAGTATAATCTTTAATAAGACTAGCAGCACAACATCATCAATAACTCATGTGGGGTAAAAAGCAATTTTTAGTTGTTATTACATAAGGACAGCTACAAGATGTCCAACAGACTAATTCTCTTTAATCAAAAAAAAATTCACTACTTATCAGATGATACCTTGCAATAGGTCGAAAACTGAATCGAAAATAAATGATGTAATTTTTTATCAAATGTGACCCTGGACCACAAAACCAGTCTTAAGTTGCTGGGGTATATTTGTAGCAATAGCCAAAATTACACCGTATGGGTCAAAATTATCGATTTTTCTTTTATACCAAAAATCATTAACTTTCTTCCGTGTAACTCAAACCGAGATGTATAATGTCAATGCTGACTGTCAAAAAGGACAAAAAAGTAAAAAAAATAAAAAATAAATAAAAATTTGTCCAGACGTGATCTATTCTTTATGTATTCTGAAGCTGCATAAATAGCTTTGTGGACAGAACAGCCCAAAAGGTACACAGGTAAGAGTGTAACAGCCCCTGCACTCTTAAAAATAAAGTTTTTATTTGTTTATTTATTTGGTAACACTTTAGAATAGGGAGCACTTATTCACTATTAACTATGCCTTTTCCCTCAATAAATTCAAAATTTGCTGCTTATAAATAGTTAGTAAGATAGTTGTTAAGTTTAGGTATTGGGTAGGATTAGGGATGTAGAATAAGGTCATGTAGAATAAGGCATTAATATGTGCTTAATCACTACTAATAAACGACTAATATTCTAGTAATATGCATGCTAATAAGCAACCAGTTAAGAAACCCTAAAATAAAGTGTTACCATTTATTTATTTTTGGCTAAGATGCCATAGATGCCAACCATTTCTTCACACTTTTTTCTTAGTGTGAAGAACATTTTAATAATCTGATAAAACTTTTTCCAGTATGAAATAAAAAACCTTTTCCAGTATTAAAAAACTCCCAAAACAAAATACCTTTTGTGCAATGGAAAGACTGCACGGATGTTAAAGGTTCCTAATGGAACCGTAGATGGCCATAAAGACACATTATTACATTAGAAACAGTGTGGTCACGTTTTCTTTCATTGTATGGAAAAGAGCAATCAAGACATTCAGCTAAACATCTACTTTAATGTTTCACAAAAGAAAGAATAAGGGTGAGCAAAATAATTAACGGGTGAGTAACAATTGTCATTTTGGGTGAACTAACCCTTTTTATAGTGCAAGTGTTGTCAACTAATCACTGACTAATTTCTTTGGCTGAAGAGAGAAAGACAACTCAAGCAAAAACACATCAACAAAGCAAAAATCATCAACTTTGCTTACAAGAAACTTGCAGTATTACTTTGTCATCCTTCCCTCTGTACCTGAGTCTCTTCTGAAAATTACACACTCAGCCCCCACAGACAATGCATCTCTTTGCCCCTCATTCATCAAACTGTCAGCTCATCAGATATGCTGGATATGAATGAACTACACACAAGACCAAGAAACATCAATGAGTCTTTGGGAATTGTATATGAAATATAAAAATAAAGAATTGGTGTTATTAGCATTTAAACTGCATGGAAACAGTAAACAACAGTAAAGGCTTTACCACTGTAACCTAACTGCATTCTGTTGCATTATTTATACTGTACGCACAAACAAAATCATTGGAATCTGAAAACATCAGTAGGATATGCACTGAATCAACTACATCCAGCTTGAACAAAACAAAGATCAGCTTCCCTTGTACAATACATACAAATGCAGCAAGTTTGTTGCTGCTCTAAGGTGATTATTTATTTAGAAATGATAAGATTATGATATTGATCCAGGGCACAACATTAGCAGAAATAGAGTATTTATAATTTATGTCTGTTTCTAAGCACTTCATGAGTCCTAGAACTGTGTTATTACCCCATATAATTTCTGTGTTGATGCAATTAATCTTTCATAAAGGCAGTTAATTCAAACGATTTCATAACAACAAAAGACTCAAAATCAAATCATGATGCTGTCTGATTGTTCCACGGTCTTTATAAGCTTAAGGGCGTCTGTTTGCTATATTTTCAGCAAATGCCAATCTTCAGAAATCTGGCATTATAAAAAGAGTTTTGGACTTCATAAGAATACACAAATAAAATCAGTCAGGCACAGGAATGTTTTCATTGACATTAGTGTGAGCTTTATGTTTCAAATAAGCAGCTGGAAATCTCCACCTACACATTTCTATAAAATCTTTATGCTTTGCTCATCAAAAAAATAGTCATTTCTATTTAAAAAAAAAATACTGGGAAATGCACTTTGATCATTAGTTACAGTGCTGAAAACATTTATTCATATTCGTTTGGTTGGTTTACATTTTCTATTCCTGTGGGGTTCCTCTCCCCAAAGGAGTTTTAGTATCCCTATCGACTGCTTCTACACCTGTCTGTACTCTTTATAGACTAGCCCACATTTATTCCTTTGTGTCTTTTTAGTTGTCTGTGGGAGAGAGTGTGCATACTTATATGCAGCCGTGTGGGAGTCTGTGGGTGTATGATTGAGAGAGGATTTCTGACTGTGTTCTCAGAGGAAAGAGTCGATACAGGGTACAAACATGCACTGTGTGAGAACTATATGACTTCTGTAGATTAAAAGCCATCTCATTTCTGTTTGAACAGGCATAATATTCAAAAAGCTACACGATTGCTGATACTTACATCTTTTTCAGCTATAAAACTGAATATTTTAGTATGGCTGGTTTTCCGAAAGCCTTAAGTTGACATGGTATACCATGATTTTGATAAATGCACAAATGCACAGCACCATTAAAGGAGTCATGAACTGAGAAACCAAACTTCCCTTGATCTTTTGACATATATGAAGTCATTGTACTATAAAAACATCCGGTAAGTTTCAAAACTCAAAACTTTCTCATTAGTCTAAAAACAGCTTATATTGAAGCCAGTCTGCCTAAATGACAGGTTGTGGAATGTGCCAATCTATTACGTAATAGTGTGGCTAAATACTGTCTCCGCAGAAGAACATCAACACCTGCTTCTACACCGCTGTCTGTTTAGCCCCGCCCACCGATTCCTGCAAATAGTGTTTACGACAGAGGTGAATGCAGGTCTATGCAGAAACCCAACGATAAAGATGGCTCCGAAGACAACAAGTCACCGTTCATTGCCAAGTTGTGGAAAAACAGTCTTTGCATTGCCTTCCTTCTGATCCCAACGTTAGGAAAGAGTGAATTTACTTTATTTTTAATGAAGATCCAAACTGCATCAGTAAGATATTGGTCCTTTGTTCACTTCATTTTACCACAGATTTGTTTACAAACAAGGCACAATTCGACACAGGATTTTCAGAAAGATTGAAACTAAAAGACGATGCTGTGCCAGCTTTATTGGATATGACAGTAATGTCACAACACACAAGTAGGAGTAATTGTAGCTTATTACTTCTAAATTATGATATTTTTGAGGTAAAAATCTTGATAACATTCTAAGTGGACCTCAGAGAACAGTACAAAATAAAAAACCAGAGGCAGTTCATGACCCCTTTAACAGGCAGAGGAAACAAAGCTAAACTGCAATAGGAAATCAATAAAAATTAAATTGAATCTTATTAACTCATTAGTAGGTTAGCAGACGTAGGGCCAGTTTTACTAAACAGGGCAAATTAGCACGAGAGCGCAATTCCAAAACAGCACCGATGGGCATGGAAATTTCTGCGGGTGATTTACTAACAACTGCGCAAATTAAAGGCAACAAACGCAACGCAACATCTCATTTACATATCGACCAATGCAATATGCCAAGCGCAGCGCAAATTAGAGCAGTCACAAATAAAGAATAAAGAAGCCACAGTATGTTGAAAAGAACTGGAAGCCAAAAAAAATGAAGCTAAGTTGCAAGAAGTTTTGATAGAACTGGTATTCGTGACTCAGTTGAGGGTTCCAAGTCGTCTTTTATTTCCTGAAGCAAATTAAAAATAACATGACTTGGCAAACTATATTTTCGTGTTCTTCTTGCATTCCAAATAAATTAATATGTGTGGGAAAAAAATCCTCTCCCCTCTACCACGCGGTCTCTCTTCTCTGCGGTGCCGCCTCCTAGCAACAATAATTGCAGCCATTTCAAGCACAAAATAACACACTTTTTTTGGGCGTTAAATAATGGCGCAAATGCCAGTAATTTGACTAGCGCAAACATTAGTAAATCTTGCATGATTCATTTGAATACTTTCCGCCCATAAATTTTGTGTCTGAAAAGGAAACTCCAACAAATGTATATTCAATAAGATCAGGTGCAAAAATAACTGTGTTCGTACCTTTTCAGCGCTAGTAAAACACAGTACTATTTTAACGCCAAAAGACAGTTTGCGCTGGTGCAATCTGTTAGTAAAACTGGCCCTAGAGGGTTAGATGGTTAATTTAAACACAATTTAATTAAGCCAATATTTGATTCTACAGAGAACACGCTAAAACTTTTTTATTACAATATGAATGAAAAGTTCAACATTATTGATAGTTTTCACGTGACGTCACACCCTTATAGGAACGCCCACCTGGAGGGCAAAACAAAGCTTTGCTCCACTGACCGCCAGCTATTTTTACGCAATTTGCATTAAGTAGTAATGTAGTAAAACACAGATATTAAAAGGCGAAATTCAGTAAACACCTTATTAATGATGTATATTTTGTACAGGCAAGCAGATGAAGCCAGAGTATAAACGCAACGTGCAAAGTTTCACGTTAAGTGGTTTCCCATAGAAAACCATTAGAAGGAAAACACTGAACCACTAAACGGATTGTGTTCATATTCCGGCCTCATCTGCTTGCCTATGTAAACTACGCATAATTAATATAGAGATGACTGAATTTGATATTTTAATATTACTGTTATATATATATATATATATATATATATATATATATATATATATATATATATATATATATATTAAGGCACTTTAAGTGTTTTTACAACTTTTTGTCGCACTGTTTAATGACTATTGCTGCGGGTGTCTAATATGGATTGCAAATTCCCAAAACTTGCATTTTGTTCACATACCTTTGTTTTATTCTTTTGAGAGGTGATCTAAATATTTGCGGCTGTGAAACTGACAGGCTTGTCCTGCAGTTCTATGGATGTTTTGCCCTCCAGGTCTTGAAACCGGTCACGTGACTGAAAGCTATGACTACCAGTAATTAATTTGCTTTTCAGTTTCGGACACACATAGGCTACAGTATATAAATAAATAAATAGAGCCAATAGGCTTTAGTTACGTAGAGTGATCATACAGGCCATTTTTACGGGATGTGTCCTTATCCCAGTTTTGGCTGTTTGCACTGTGCAGGTAGACACATTCATGAGAGCTATAGAGAGCAAAGCAGACAGCTCCTTATGCTTTTGAATCGCTCTCGCAACTACTTTGGTGTCTTTTTTGATCAGTGCGCAGCGATGCTTCAAGTCAAACGAACGAACAAACACGTGCGCATATTTCCATCCCTTTGATCGTTCTCTGTAGATCTTACCTTCTCATGCTAAATTTTTAGTTTAGTCAACTTGAAATTTTTAAGTTACTCAATGTTAATTTAAGGGACAACAGGAATATTTTAGTTGTATAAACTAAAAATTTTAAGTCAGCGGGGTAACAAATTATTTTAAGTTGAAACAACTTTTTTTTTTTTACAGTGTATGGACACCCTATAGTTACATCACAGCCAAAAAGCATGTTTTGCTACCAAAGGTATCTAGCTGCAACATTATGGCAATTCATTATGAATTTGTATGCCCTTATTCATACATTTTCATATGATCTGCTCACACCCCACTTATGGTTGTTTAGCGGTGGGTCTTCATGCATTTTCAGACATCATGCGAATTCATATGAAAATGCCACCTTGTGAATGCTTTTCATGCAAGCTTAGGTTGGTAATATATATATATATATATATATATATATATAGTGGTGTCAAGCAATTAATCGCGATTAATTGCATCCAAAATAAAAAAATTTGTTTACATGTGTATACTGTGTATATTTATTATGTATATATAAATACAAACACATGCATGTATACATTAAAGAAAAAAATGTTATGTTATGTTTATATATTACATATATTTATATATAATAAAAAATATAAAAATATGAATATAAAAATGTATAAACGTAAATATTTTCAAAATATACTGTATGTGTGTGTATTTATATATACATAATAAATATACACAGTACACATGCATATATAATATAAACAAAAACAAATTTATTTATTTTTTGTAAGCAACATTTAAATCACCATGGGGGTGACCTGTGCCAGCTAAACAACACCCATATTTATTTGTTAAAAGTAAATTTGGTCAACATTTGGAAGTACATACCATATAAATCACCTCAAAACTAACTCTGACAGAACAAAAGGCACAAAACTCTCACTTTGATTTCATGGGGTCCTCAAGAGATTCAGCTTTTACAAAAGGTACATTTTCTATCTCATGTAGTGGTTCTCCATAGAGAAAAATCATGTTTCAGAAAATAGTGAGGTCTGTCTGAATGAGATTATTTCATGTCAGTAAGAGAAACACTATTGTGTTTAAGAAGATGATGACTGAAAAAGAAAAAAAATACCACATATTTTCACCTAATTATTTTGTATGTATGTGACTGCAAATGTGTGCCTGTGAGAGATTCATCAGCAGATGAAAGTGTTAACCACAACATGGGTGGTTATAGAGCTCAGATAATTCCCATATTAGCCTTTTTTCTGTACAGAGGTAACAGACTGCACCTGTTAAATGGGGAGCTTCTAATAAGGTTTCTAACTGAAATCAATATCTGACATCAATGGCCACCAACAATATCACATTTTTAATGCTGCCAGCAGACCACTGCATTAGCAGAAGGTGAACATTTCCTCATGAAAAGGAAAAAGGATTCATCCACATTTCTTTGTCAGAACCCCATTTGAAATTCAATTATTACCTATCTCACATACTAAAGAAGACATCACGAGTCATTATAGGGGTCTTCTGGATGTGATGATCTTATATCAATGCATAAATTAAAGGTCACGTTTCTGCACTGCTGGAAAGCTATTCAGAGGAGGACTTGGGGCGTCCACTGCAACAGGTTTTCACGTAGCAAAGAAATTGTTTTTACAAGACATTTGTAATTATCTATTAGATACTTTCCAACACATTGGTGACAATTAGCTATTTACGATATGAGCAGAAGAAACAGATTAATATATTCTCCAAATTTAAGATCAGGCTGGATTTCCAGATGTCAGCGATAATCAGCACTCAAAATACAAAAATCAGAAAGATATTTCCTTCCATCTCCAGTATTTTGGTCTGGGGTTTTTTAAAAGGTATTTACGTCAGTCTTTTTAACAGCACAATCTCTGGAGGTTCCTCACGCGCAACCAAAACGCATTTTGGACGCACATTTAGCTAACTGACAACCTTTAAAAGACGTTTTAAACAGTTTTTGAGATGATGTGGTATCTAGATCTATAGTAATGTGATAATGACCACATTTACGCATTTGTCGATTTACAATCCGACACTAACGTTAAGTGCTAAAGCAGCGTACTGTTGCTATGGTTACCTCATCTCGCTAACGCGACTTCGATTCACAACCGCAAGCCTGTTTAGAGCGTTCCGACAACTTGTAAGTTAATTTAACTTTTTTAGTTAAGGAAACGTTTAAAAGGCAGGTTAAAGTAACATGTACGTTTATGTAAAAAGAATACATGTTTTAAGACACCTTATCCTTTGCTTTTACCTCCTTTGGAGAAGTTCAAGTCTTGTAAGTGCTCAGTCTCCCTAAAGCCCAATAATTCGTGCCTTTATTAAACTGGTATGTTGCAGGAACGTTGAACTCACCAGCTTGTCAAGTGCGTCTTTGCCAGCAGTGGACACCTTGAGCGCAGGGACTCGTTCACATGTGCATCCTTCCAGAAGATAAATCCCTGATGGTCGAGCACTCTGGTCGGTGTCGAAGTAAAATAAAACATTCTGATAAAGTGCAAAAAACTTCTCATGCCATTTACTGTTTTCTGTGGTCTTCTTGCTGAGATAACCTCGCTTGGTGCCCTCTTTACGCGCGATAACGGAGAGATACAGAGCGTGTCCCTCATTGTACCGAACACTCTTCTGCATTTTCCGTCTTGGTTTAATGTGTATTCACTTGTTTGTCACCATATCCCATGTGATTTTAACTTTCCACCTAGGATGTTTGGAGAAATGCGCACGGGAAAGTTGCCGAGCTGAAGCGCACTGCTCACAAGCGACTCATCCAAACGAGTTCGGAGCCCAATCCATTCTGGCCTGAAGAAAAGTTTTAACCCCGACGAACAACACTGTCTGTCAACGCGTTTAGCTCACGCAGTACAGCAAAATAAGCAATAGTAGTGGACAGACGGTGAGAGACAATCACTGTTGAGATCAGATGTAATCGGCTTTGGCATCCTCTTAAAGAGACAGCGCCTCTCTGGCGCTCTCTCTCCCGCGCTGAGATCCACTTTCCCTTGTGGCTGAGTGCAGCTTTTAATGAGTGGGCGGATCGAAAGCGCGGCAGAAAGACTCGCAGACTTTAATGAGGGGGCGGGGGATGCATATATTTTAATAAAGAGGCGGGGCTGTGTGTACACTTTAATGAGGGGGCGGGGCGGGGCGAAGCGCGCACACACAGCAAGCAACTGTCAGGGTCCAATTAGTTGCTTTACTGTTAGGTTAAGTTGCTTTAAAGGAAAAGCCACAATTCACACTGAGTACATGCAACATGGCACATTTCAGTGTCCTTGATATTCATCATTTAGAAACAGAGGTATACTGACAAATAATAACTACAAGCAGCATTAGAAATTACACATTACATTCATAGTATGCCATTTCATTAAATGCTATGCATAAAAACACAAGCAGGTGCAAAGGCCCGTTCACAACAAGAGCGCTATATATAAAGATAACTAAAATGTTAATTATATTAACATTAACTATATCCACACCGACACATAATACCATTCTGTTTATGATACATAGTCAACAATGGGGAAAAAAAAAACTGTTCTGTGTGAATGGCTGCTTAAGGCCTGTCACACCAAGGACTATAATGGTAAATCTAAAATCTGAATTATCATTCTAATCCTACGAGAATATGGAAGTCCACAAAACAGCTATAACTAACATCACAGTTGAACGATATCATTGGAATTACTTTGTTTTTTTCCCCATTGTTGACTATGTACAGTAAACCCATGCCAGACAATGTTGCACTTTTGTCTCAATTACAGCAAAACACAGCACGCAAGTTAAAATTTCTACTTCCTCAAGCACATTTTCACAAAGTGTCAGATAAGGGACAAACTCTGGACTAAAGATCACTGTCACATGGATGCTTCCTGTGCACAAGCAAGTGACATTCTCAGACTGTATCAAGCTTCAATTATATCTGAGAAATGCACATTCTTTTTCATCTTATTTGCCATTCTTAACTTTTATGATGTTAGGATGACAAATATTAAGGGTTAAGATGGTAATGATAACTGATATACTGCATATTTGATGATATAAAGATGAAATAATACAAATCAATTTTAAAATCCAGTTCAGTCAGTTTACTTTATAAAGTGTAGCATCTATAATTCATGATTTTAAATGACATTTAAAATAATATTATTAAAGCAAACCTGGGCAACCTCAAAGCAATGCAAATGTGACAAGGGAGGAAGACACAGGAGGGTTTTATGTTCTCAGCCTGACTGCTTCAGCTTTTATGAAGACTGATTATCATTCACCTCAGACGTCACATTTGAAGGACAATGAGATTACTGAGGAAACTTAAAGGGATAGTTCACTCAAGAAATGAACACTCTTGTCACCAATTACCATGCCAAATCTTTATTACTTACATTCTCCTGTAGAACGTACATTTTGTCACCATCAAATAAAGTTGTTTGGTTACCAACATTGTTCAAATTAAGAAGAAGAACGAAAATCATACATGAGTGAGTAAATGATGACAGGATTTTCATTTATGGGTGAACTAATGAAATGAACACCACAATTTACAGAAAAATGTTTAATTTCCAGTTTAATTAATGTACATACATCATCACACTAACAATCTTAGAAAGTTGCATTATTTTCTTTTTTCCTATGGACACAAATACAGCATATTACCAGCAAACCTTCTGGCCAAAGCACCTGGAGAGTGTCTATATAAGTCATCATTCATAGTTGTAAGATCTATTGTTTTGAGTTAACATTAAAACAGGTGATGAAATACATGATGTATTCAAATGCATGATATTCAGTTCCTGTTTGTTTAACGGTTTTTGCAACCATCGTCCTATGGGCAAAAAGCATCATGCTATTATTAGAGACTACACTTTGTCCAATCCAGCAATGCTTCCTTGTTGGTGATACTCCAGGCATCAGATAACAGTCTCACCATTTTCCTATGTAGAAGACAGAAGGGGGTAATATCACGTTACATATCACACAATTACAAAAAGGTTTAAACAGTGTCAATACCTCAGGAAATATTTTTTAATAATGTAGACAAATCAAAGACATATGGAAGCCTGTTTCCACCACTGAATAAAAAAAATAAAAAAAAGGTCATTTGCGACTTTATATCTCATAATTCTTACCTTTTTTTCCTCGCAATTGCGAGTTTACATCTCACAATTCTGACTTTTTTTTTCTCAGAACTGGGAGATATAAACTCACAATTGCAAGTTATAAAGTCAGAACTACAATGCATAAACTAGACTTTTTTCTCAGAATTGCGTGAAGTCAGTATTTAACCTCCTAGATTGTAGTTGATTGAATAAAGTTATTAGTTACCATATATTATGTACACTGCTGTTGGAATGTGTCTTTTTCCCTTTTATGTGAGAAACAGGTCTCTCCATATTGAACTTCTGCTTTCTCCTCTAAGGTTCAACAGGTCACTGACTGGCTAGGCCATAGAGGTCATTGGGGCCTCTTGCCTACGTGACCAACGTGTACCTGAACATTTAGGTTGTTTTACATGTCTGTATGTAAAAGAATAAGCTAAATATGGTCTGAGCCTTCTCTCCCTTTCTCTCTCAAGAAAGAGACTCACTGACTGTGTGTTTTGGGAAGAGTAACTGATAAGAGTAATAACGTAGCTACCCGACCTTGACGGACATCAGTGTTTCTCTATGTATGTGCGTGGTTATCTGTTGTGCAGGACCAGTTGCTACCAGTCTTCAGGGAGATTCACAAATGGCACCCATGAGTAAAGACCGTATGGGGATCTTCTGCCACCCTGGTGTCCGGGTGGCAGATATACGTCTTAGGAGAAGAACGTTGCGTCTGACCTTTAATCACTTGTCATCTAAATAACCTTTGAGATATGCTTTATTAACTTTATGTACATCTGTTAAGAATTTGCTTGTTTTTCTGTAAACTGACCAATCAGAATCCGTTTTACCTATGCATTGACGTAATTAGTGACCTCTGTTAGAGTATAATTACTGGAGTTTCTGACATGTAAGGAGAGCGCCCTATGAACTCCATCGAGAGTGTTGAAGCTGACTTCTGCCGGATGAAACCGCAAACTATTTTCTTCAGTAAATTTTTCAACTGATTGCATCTCTGACTCCTGGTCTTCATTCATCAAACCTGGTCCTTGGGTTTTAACTGTAAATTCCCCTACAGTGATATAAACTCGCAATAGCAAGACAAAACTCATATTTGCTAAACGCGCAATTCTGACAAAGAAAGTCTGAACTGCAAGATATACACTCGAAATTGCGAGAAAAAAGTCTGAATTGTAAGAAAACTTTTTGTTAATTTTTATCCAGTGATGGAAACGGGGTTCCATAATGACATTTGATAAATTGCTGCTGTTTTACACTGAGACTCATTATGGATATCTAAACTTCAGTATGCATTGAAATTATATATAATCATGGATAACTGATTCTGAATATTAACATTTTAATTTGAAGAATGACTTTTGTCTATTTACTCAATTATTTACTTCCTCTTCTACATTTCACGCATGTGTCAATAGGAAATACTGTACATTCAACTGGACAAACTGGCTTCCACATACTATATGTGAAAATAATCTATGCAAAGCAGCTGACTTTACACAATTAGGTTAGGTTACAATACATTTCTAATTCTGATCATTTTTAGCACCGAATTCAATGTCTATAATCAAATACAACATATAAAAATATGTGAGTCTACAAAATATTTTTCAATCAGAGCCTCAAACCGAGTAATAATTTGTAACCTCTTCAGATATTTCTCTCACTGAAAAGTCTTTAATTTGTCCTGAAAGAAGCTCCTCCACAATCCAAAATTACTACAGTGTTCTTTTTCCACTGTGTAACCAATCAGCCCACGTACCTCCGGCTGTTCACGAGAGCTTCCAACTCTTTGGATTTGAATGCAGCGGTCCTGAGGATGGACTCTGGGATTTCAGCCAGACGTGCTACATTTAGCCCATAGCTCCTGGCGGCTGCGCCTTCAATCAGCTGATAGAGAAATGTGATGAACTCTGGCTGCACCTCCTCCTCTAGAAACGAGAGTAACGGAGTTATTAAACACTTTGGAAGTGCTATGTGTATCAAAGTAATGATCAGAGGATTCAATGTGATAGAACAAAAGTTTCAAGAAAAGAATTTATGAAAACAAGTTCCATGATAATCCTGATGATGATGATACTAAATTTATACAGTAATACACAGTCTACTGCTTAAATACTATATTGTTTTATGCTAATATTGCAAAATTATGCTTTGATGGACTATGCTACAATTTGATGAATTGATCAAACATTTTAGCCATTATACTGGGATAAGAGAAAGCATTATAACATACAAAAAATGAAACACATTACCTTGAAGTATAAAGTATAACAGCATATGACCAAAGTGTCAAATCAGTGAATAATACCAATGTGATGGCATAATAACTGTGAAGAATTTTTTGTCTGAGAAAAGATATTTCATCAACGATGGACATTAGAAGGTCATTGAGTTGTGCTGAGAACTTTTTCCATAAAAAGACACTTTTTCAGAACTCAGATAACGTCATTTCTTGTGTTATGTTGTGACAGTAATGACACAATTATTAGTAACCTGATTTGTGAACATTTCTTCTAATATTTCTCAGCAATTCTGTCACAAAAATTGGGGGGGGGGGGCAGTGAACCTAGCTGAATTCTGATTATCAGAACTCTGGATGTGATTTACACATGAATTTCAATGACGGCAGGCGAAACTACACAGCACAGTACAATGAGAAACTGAAGAGGAAAGACTACTTATGCAATAGGATTACTGCCATACACACAAGCTAGTTGTTAAGTAACCACTACCTGGGTCTTGTAACAGTGTTACAAGGATTTAAGGTTCAGGAATTCTCTTTCTTCTTGGAAAATGTCATTTTATACCACAGAACTCCAGAAGGCCTGACTCCAATGTTTCCAAGCCATCAATTTGACAATAAATTTGTTCAAATTCGTTTATGAAAAGTAGCTTCTACCAATCAAAGTACTAGCCAAAGTAGTTTCTACCACAGGAGAAAAAGCAGACTTGGGCTTTCTAAGCAGGATGCTTAATTTTGAACCTTGATCAAGATCTTGAGATAAACAAATGTGCTAACTGTTGTAAAAGTGAAATCGGAAAATTAAAAAAATTAAAAATTACCACTCAGGGTTCTTGTCTTTTGCAGTCCTATCTGCTCCTCAACACTACGTAAGAGCAAATATGATCTGTTGACCCGTCACCGCCTGAAGTCATTTACAGATCAACCAATGTACTACACAACTTATTACCAAATCAATTTCACACATGAAAGCAGGGAAAATATTTCTCATATTTCATACTGACTGATTCAACCATTTCCAGTTTCTTGAATATCAAACTGATATTTGAAAAAGATGCTTGCAAACAAATATCACATTGACGGTCTCATCTCCTTCAAAGGGAAAATTCACCTGAAGATGAAAATTCATTTACTCACTATCATGTCATTCCAAAACCATAAGACTTTACTTAATCTTCAAAATAAAACTTAATTTGTATTTTAACGATTTAACAAAGTCTAATGACTTTGAAAACACATGAGGGTGAGTAAATGCTGACAGAATTTCCATTTTTTGGATGAACTATCAAGGCATGTGAGTAGATAAAATGGGGATGAAACTATCAAAAAACTCCAATAAATGAAAAGAGGGGCATAGAGCATGCACAATTAAATTTGGCATTCAACACACATGCAAAAGTGACATTTGTTATTCTACAACTTAAATGAAAGGTTTTACAGAAGAAAAACATCACGAAGCACATCAAAAACACACACACACACACACACACACAAAAAAAAACATTATTTGGTTAAGAGTTAAGTACTCTGTTCCATTTCATTTTATTAATAATCAAGCATTGGACAGATCAGACAATAGGTGGATTGACTAACAGAAGGTCTAAGAAAGTGTGCCGCACTCCTTGATCACTCAAGCAGCATAAGGTCAGTGCAAAGATGAGTAAGTGATCCATGAAATCCCGAATGACTCACCTAACATACAACAGGAAAGGAACTGGTTCAGAGGCTATCAAAACCAGCATATTCCAAGACAATGCACTCCTCATTCCTACTACTGCTTTGTGTGCACTGAAGAAATCAACTCCCTGATCCAGACACTAATGGCTTTCGCAGATGACATCAAGATGAAGTTAAGAAACGTGCATGGTTCATTATCAAGAAGGGCAAGATCAGGATTTTGAATGGAAGCGTATATATAGCCCAATCCCAACTCAAGAAGCTGATGTAATGTAAGTTGTTGATAATTCCATACATACCATCAGAAGTGCTCTCTGGCTCATTCAGCAGGAAAGCCATGTGGTAGTTCCCCACATGCTGCGGGTACAAGTGCTCCAGCTCACACAATGGAGGGTAGTGGGTCACAAACAACGTCATACACTTCACCTGCAGAAACACACAGAGAAGAAAAATAATCCAACTTCACACATTTGCACATAATTCAAAGGTGAAGCTGTTTCTGAAAGTATTTTTAACAATGTTGGTAATCAAACAGTTGACAGCAGCCATTGACATCAGCGGTACCGTCAACCTTCCTCAAAGAAAGTAAATGGCTTTCGTCAACCAACCATATATGTGACCCTGGACCACAAAACCAGTCATAAGTGTCAATTTTTCAAAATTGAGATTTATAAATCACATGAAAGGTGAATAAATAAGCTTTCCATTGATGTATGGTTTGTTAGGATAGAACAATATTTGGCCGAGATACAACTATTTGAAAATCTGGAATCTGAGGGTGC
>JAFVLL020012338.1:10000-16823 GCA_021397915.2 Tor tambroides | reverse complement strand
CTGATTGATCTAGTTTTGTCTGTGAAAAAAGTGGCAAAGTCATCAGCTGTTATAGAAGTGGTGGGAGGTGGTGGAGGGGGACAGAGGAGAGAATTTGCCTTATTTCTTTACTCTGTTATTTTCACATCCAAATTTTTTTTAGATAGCCTGGCCTCCTCAAAGAAAACAGCCCTGAATAAAAATAAAACAATAAAAATAATAATAACACAGATGACAGTATGCAGTTATGAAGAATACAGGTAATTATTCTTTGGAGCAGACAAAACTTTATAATCAGTATCATCAGTCTTGCAGTGAACAAGAATAAATAAATTCTAACCAACCTCCCAGTGGAACATTCCATCATCCCCACATGTGCTAATAATAATGAGGCTTTTTTATAACCACTTATAACCTTCTGACCATAAACAAATCAACAGCTTCATCTCTGGGCTACTGGAGAACAGTTTCTCAAAAGCAGATGCCGTGACCACTTGTGATTAAGTTTCGAGTGTAGTATCACTGATTTTGTGACTCACTATACACTTTGCACTAAAAATACAAAAAGAAAGAAAGAACAAACAAGTTTCAACCAAAAGTCTATATTGGTTGAGCATGGCTACACTGGTCTACCAATCACACCAGTGCTTAGTGTAAAACAGCCTTATTAAGTCTGGAAAATCATGTTTGTTGAAGGTAGAAGGGAGGTTATCCATGCATCCAAAGATGAACAAATGCTGACACTGAGATTTTCTGATCTATACATACTTAATGCAAGATTTGATCAGATGTAGCACATGTTTGAACCGCTTTATGTGTGGTCTGTGAATGGTGTTTGATCTTGGTGTGTGGCGTGTCTTAGTTGCTAATGCTTGTAGGGAAAATTGGTGTGAACCTTTGTAAATGACTGGATGAATAAATATGCAAATAAAAACCTTGTCAGAAGATGCAGTAGCTAAAACAACACTTCACAGAGGCATTTCACATGTTCTTGGACTTGCAAAGATTCTCTCTGTTGCTCAAACTCTCACTCTTGACCACTCTTTTTCTCTGCAGTTTTTATTTTTTGGACTCATGAGATCCACTGAACACAGCTGGATGAGCAGGACTCCTGGGACATCTTTCATCTTGAACTCAAAGGTATCTTGAGGACATACACCTACTGTAAGGATCTATCTTCCTTCCACCCACGGCTTCATGGAAAACTTCCAGGCTCTCAGACAGCCTGAGTTCACAGAATCCATAAAAAACAAATCATTCTTACATCTGGAAGAATCTTGAAATTAGACTTCACCAGGTGGACTTGATCAGAGTCCAAGAATCCTGGTTAAAGAAGACACAAATGGAGGCCATCTTTTGACAGGAAGAACTCAGGCAATGACAGGAAATCTGAAGATCGGTATAAATCATATGACTCCAGGAATAAAGTTTAGACATCCTTTTAGGCATCAACAAGATGTTGCTAAATTCCAGTGCAACGGAAAGGCACATAAGGGCTCTTCCTCAGCAGCTGACCCACGGTCAAATAAAAAGCACACGCCTGGGAGCAGGGATCACGCTCGAAACACAAACATAATTCACACTGCATGCTCCTCTGACACAGAATTCCTTAGAAGCCATTCATCTCCAAGCAACATGATGAAATATCTGCTAAAGCTTCAGTAAACAAACACAGAAGTATAATAGATGAAATGGATAATGCAGATTTTATCATTAATATGTGCTGCAGTATTGTGAAAACCTCACTTGAATGTATCCATTGGAGGCCTCACAACTGGTGACCATCATCTTCCTCAGAACCAAATGTTAAAGGACAGTTAAAAGAATTTGAAAAAGGGCATCTAAAGGAGTGGTAGCAAACAAATTAATTTATATCTTCCCCCTTTTTTCCCATGTATGATTCCAATTCTACCGGGAAATTAGCATAGTAGTCATCAAAATTTTGCTTAGTTATGTTTTAAGTTCTTGCAAATTTGTTTCACATCATTGCAAATGATGTTATGATGCCTTGGAAACCTGTTTCCCTCTCAAAAACACTTAAAACTAAAGTGTCCCAGGTTTTGACTGCTCTATGATGTTCTCCTCCACAGTGAATCATCTTATGTATGATGAGGGGAAAACCACAACAGATCATTTAACAGTTTTGGACCATACACAGACAGCCTGGAAAACTTCCCCCACATTATGTCTGACATCAACTTGGTATCCAATGATAGATGGCTCAAACTCGTGTTTTTGAAGCACTGAGCATTTCTGTTGAGTGCATGAATGCACTGTCCACTTGATAACAGTATTCAATGTGGGTTGGACCTGAAAATGCATTGAGAAGCAGTAAGCATAGCATCTAACATCTGACAATGTATGTACATCTCACAATGTAATGTGTTTCTAACCATTACTAACTTTGCACTTAGCCTTGTTAAAGACATGTTTACTTGTAATGGGTTTTGTTATGGCACCAAAACTGGTACAGAGAATTTCACTGATATTGTTACAGACTAAATTAAATTAAATTTTATACAACACTAGTTTGGCATGATATGAAAAATTCAAATTTTAGACAACCAACTAATTAAATGAGGAAGTCCTTTCTGAGGAGATTCATAATAGAGACTCCCCCATTTAACATTAATATTCAGCTCATTCAGTTCTCTCTAAGTGCCAGCTCTATTCTGCAGCAATTATCTTGTTCTTCTAAAAGTCACTTGAAAAAATACAGCAGGGAGAAAGACAAATGTTCTGATATAAGATCTAAAAATTATTAATCAGTGGAGGGAGAGAATGAAGAGTCATGAGACATTAAAGCAAAGATGACCTTTGTAGAAGCCACAAAGAAGCCAAATGCAATTAGTTCTGAAAGCTCATTTTCACTGTATCACAATCATTTGCCAATTTCTGCAACACTGACAAATGTTTTTTGTATTTTCTGAAGAAAAAGCAAGGTTGGGAAAGGGGTGGTAACATGTTGCTCAGAAATGAATAAAAAACTGTGAAATCTACCATTTAACACAGAATATAAATGTAAGCCATCTGCATTTGTACTCTTCTCTGAAATCTCCACAAATACAACAATTGAGGTCAGAATTGATTTTATAGATACAAAATCACCTGTATGAATTTGTAGATTGTATTGTGATTTTGTACTCATATCTCTACCATATCTACCATTTGCTTGCAGCACACTCATAAAGTGAGATTCCCTTTCAAGTGAACTTCGAACTGCGTCCTCTAGGGGTCGCTTTGGGGAACGCCGTCAGCGTGACCCATGTCTGAAGCATACATACAAAAACAACATGTTGGCCGGCGACAGCCTATGACTTCACTACCGGCGCGACCACAGTATAAAGGGGCGCCGGGAAAATACGTCATCCTCTTCTTCGTCTTCAGTGACTGTTTTGTTTGAAGCGTGCATTCTACTGGTAAGAACGATTTTTTACTCTCGAGCACTAGCAAGGCGTTTAAGAGATGTGTGGATCCCTGTCCTCGTTATTTGACACTTGATGACACACACGATCTTTGCGTCTTTTGTTTGGGCGAGGAGCACGCACGCGATGTCCTCGAGGGGGCAATCTGCGTTAACTGTGAGCGTTTTTCTATGAAAAAGCTCCGCTCTCGTCTGTCTCTCTTTTCGAGGAAGGAAGGGCAGCCGTCTGCTTCCCGTGGTTCAGGACCCGCCGCTGCCGAGGCACGGTGGAGAATGAGCTTGTGGGGCTCTCAGGCGGATCTGGCCGATGAGTTAGAGAGGGGGCTTTCCCTCTCGTGCTCTTCGGCCGCGAACGAGGGCGAGCTGCTGGATGATGATGATGCCATCTCTCTGACATCATCTGATCCAGTGGTTAGTGCTCTGCTGGGTTCTGCCCAGGAAGAGCAGGAGATGTCTGAGGGTGAAGAAGTTGAGACTGAGCCCTATCAATCCTCCTGCCCTGTGTATGATGAGTTGTTAGAGGTTATGGAACGCGCCATGGCGAGGCTTGACTTGCTGTGGAAGCGGGGCAAGATGGTGGCGCCGCGGAGTCGTCTCGATGAGCGTTATCTCTCTGGCCATAGCCCCCCAGCTCAAGTGAGCCTTCCATTTCTTCCTGATCTCCATACGGAGGTTGAGAAGGAATGGAAAAAGCCGTTTCCCTCTCGCATTCATAGATTCCAGCATACTAGTTATGCTAACATTGAGGGGATGCGTGAAAGCAGCTATGAGAAGATGCCCCCTATAGAAGAGACACTAGCTAGCTATCTCTCAAGGCTCCCTCCTTGCCATCTAAGCCCCTTCAGGATACATCTCGCTTAAATGGCAGGGCATACGCAGCAGCAGGTCAGGCTGTCGCTTCGTTGCACACTATGGCAGTGCTTCAGGCATACCAGGCTGATCTGCTGAAAGACCTGGATAAGGGTCAGGGCTTGTCACCTGACGAGGTAGCTGAGCTGCGCCGCACCACAGATTTGGCTCTCCGTGCCACTAAGCAGGCCTCCACTGATATGGGCAGGTCTATGGCGGCCATGATGATAACGGAGAGACATCTGTGGGTGAACCTGGCAGATATTGGGAAGAAAGAGAAGGGCTTTCTTCTCGATGCTCCAGTCTCACCTTCGGAGCTTTTCGGTACCTCCGTCGAGTCGGTGGTCGAGAAGTTTAGGGAGGCGAAGGCGCGCTCAGCAGCCTTCAAAACCTTCATTCCAAGAAGTTCCAGGTCTGAGCCCGAACAACGCAGGGGTCACAGGGCCTGGTGGAGCTAGGTATTGCTCTCCTCTCTGTGAATGTTAGCTTTTAGACCTTTTGCTCCCAGTGACCTACTTCAGCCCGAGGGCCAGGGCGCCGCTGCTCGCTATGGAGCCATACTGAGTTGTTAGACTCATCTCTACCGGAATGTCTGATCCCTCTTTGAGCTGGATCCCATTTCTCCTTGAGCCCTACCTACACAGTGCGGTCTCCCCTGCTAGGGTTTTAAGTAGACAGCCCGCTCCTTGTGGTCTGGGTAGTCTCAGTCGGTCCCCTTCTGGTAGCCTTCCTAGGTGCATGGTTATCTGAGGATATCTATGTGCTAGCTCAGGGACTGCTCCCCTTCCTGGGGTTTTTAAGAAGCGGTCTCCCTAAGCCCTTGCCTAGAGTGTGCTATCTCCACTGCTAGGGTGTAAGTAGATAGCCCACTCTGGTGGCAGCCTCATAGGAAGGCATTTCCAAGGCCCCTCATATGACAGTTTGTTCTATGAGAAGAGCCGTTTCCATCTATGTGCGCTCTATGATATAATGAAAAGAGTAACTGCTCTTTCGAGTGCCACGGTCACATAGGGTCTCTAGGCTTGTCTAGTAACAGCCTCTATGACTCCCTAGAACGGTGTTTACAAATCCATGTTATGGTAAGTGCGCACGCTAAGTCTCTGTGCACTTTCTGAAATCCACGTTGTGGTAAGATCGCACATCAAGTGTTTTGCGCTCTTTCTAAAATCCTGTACGGTAGGGGTTACGCGCTCCCAATGTTTCTGGGCTTGAACAGTGGGTTACTACCAAGGGTCTGTTGAGACAGTTCCCTCAGCGAGCTCGTGCAGAGCAAGCGGTTGCCCCTGGGTGACAGGCCAGAACCTAGTTACTATCTTAGGTGCTTGGCCGTATACCCTTAAAGGAATCTTTTCTTCTGATTCTATGCCTTCGAGCTCTACCCTGGTAAGTTTAGGCTATGAAGCTCGGGTCTTTGGCCAAAGGGGATAATGTCACTGACAGCCGTCAAACCGTCCCAGGGGCAACTCCCTTAGCCTGGTAGAGTTGGTACTTAGTGCTCGCCTTTGTGCTTGGCTTGCACTCCCCTCAGCATGGTGGCGTGGGTATTCCGTTCCCCAAAGCGACCCCTAGAGGACGCAGTTCGAAGTTCCCTTGAAAGGGAACGTCTCAGGTTACGTATGTAACCATGGTTCCCTGAGTAGGGAACGAGACACTGCGTCCTCTAGGCTTTGTGCCATGCTTCGGACGCAAGCTTCAGACGAAGAAGTGGATGACGTATTTTCCCGGCACCCCTTTATACTGTGGTCGCGCCGGTAGTGACGTCATAGGCTGTCGCCGGCCAACATGTTGTGTTTTTGTATGTATGCTTCAGACACGGGTCACGCTGACGGCGTTCCCCAAAGCGACCCCTAGAGGACACAGTGTCTCGTTCCCTACTCAGGGAACCATGGTTACATACGTAACCTGAGACGTTTTTGATTTTCGCCGACAGTGTCAATCACACAATATTAAATGAGAAACCTATAAATCTGTTTTAAATGCTTTGACTTCGATCATGAAACTAACTCATTGTTAAGTTTACTAAAGTTAGAAATTCTTCATGCATTGGCGTATGCATCAATGTGTCATATAACTTCATGTAACAAACTTCCAGGCATACTGTGACATTTCTGCAGCATGGGATCTGTCCAATCAAATTCATTTATTCACACATGAATTTTAATTGCAAAATTATTCCCATGTATTCCCATCATCCTCATCAATTATATACCCAAAACAGTTCAGCTCTTTTAGATTTCCTAAGGGAAATCCTACATTCACAGCTGTAGACTTCAGATGCAAAAACCTCTAAGTCTGTCTGATATATTTTCTTTTAAATGATCATATTTATCAGGCTGTTTAGGTTCAGTAATTTCACTTTATTGGCAATGAAAAGGTTATAAGTCAGTTACTGAATGCCTTATTTTCAAAAATGTTCAACGTTACTTTCACAGGAGCCTGAAATAAATGCTCATTTTAAAGAAAAATTCTAAATCAGGCGGACTTAGAGGTTTTTGAATCTGAAGTGTTCATATACAGATGAAAAAACTAAGACCATCTGAGATTTTATATATATATATATATATATATATA
>JAFVLL020012338.1:0-7500 GCA_021397915.2 Tor tambroides | reverse complement strand
AATAATTAATAAAAAATAGCACTACAGATACACACATATACGTATTTTTGTCAATTTAATTCATAATGTCACACAATAACATTGCATAATTTCAAGCAGCCATGAAAAAATTGGCAATAAGAATTTCCCCAGATTTT
This sequence comes from Tor tambroides, assembly GCA_021397915.2. Lineage (NCBI taxonomy): Eukaryota > Metazoa > Chordata > Actinopteri > Cypriniformes > Cyprinidae > Tor > Tor tambroides. The sequence goes on along the minus strand of JAFVLL020012338.1, from coordinate 7,363 downwards.
CAGCTCAGTCGACAAAACATTCTTCACCATCATCACCAATTACATTACAATGGAGTCACGCAGAGCTAGTCAAAGTTTCCGTAAACATGTAAGAAACATCAGCTTCTGGTAATTTTGAATTGACTAAGCTGTCATATACCTGACATTTTTATCCCAAGAAAGTTACAGTAAGTGCATGGACAGATTCCTTAAACAAGGTTAAAGGACACAGTGGTGTTCATTCATGGTTTGCTCCTTGAGGGGTTTAAAAATTCAAGACATTCCCCACCCCATTTTACATCTGATTCAATGGTGCATCTTCCCTTTTTGGCATGTGAGTACAAGTGAGAAGGCTTGGGTTAGGTGCAAATTGGACAAATCCTATAATCAAAGAGAAAATTTGAAAAACAGATTGGATTGGTCATGACATGTTTATTTAGGTAAAGCTTTTTTTGCAAACAAACACACCAACAATATATTCCAAAGCCTCTTCTGTTGACTGTGGGTGTGCTGCACCCACGGTGCCCATTGAATCTCTACTATAGTGTGATTACCGCCAATTTCCCCTAAGCAAAGCATCCGAATCATCTTGAACAGCTGTGTTTATGTGTCTAATGAGAATGAATATTCAAAGAAAAGGTCTATTGAAACAACACACCATGGGCAAGGTGCACTACATATAAAAGGATTTCATAATCACAGTAGAGCAGCACAAAAATCTTAAAAACCATTGTAAACATCCAATAACAGCTAAAGAGTTTGCCATATGCAGTTGAATTATCCATCCACTTAGCCTGCTAGCATGGCATGGTGGTCCATGACATTTGTTAACTTTCACATCTCTCCAAAATTTTGACGCCATGGAGATGTGAGCAAAAAATAAGTCTGACACCAAAGTTTTAATGATGACAAACTCCCACATATCAGAATTGTACGCACAAATGGAGAGGTAAATTGCCACCGATTTTTTTTTTTTTTTCCCTCCGGTCATGCAATTTCATTTTTGCTGAAATGCCTGTCAGATTTTTTGTGTCCTCATTAAATGTGATTAACATGCTGAGATACAATTTATTCAGAACTTCTGCAAGTCACCCTTTCTGAAGTACTGGAGTGATGTGCAACCTCTCGAAGGCCTTCCAAGTTATAAAACTTCAAGACTAAGTGCACTTACAGGAAACATAAATGCTTTAATAATGTCCCATAAAATTTAACAGGTTTTTAAAGGCCACGAGTCCTACCTGTATGTGTGGTATTCACATCTACAAACAGTTTTGGGTTCTATCCACACTGCATGGAAAATAAGACTGATAAATCTGAATTTAAAATGTCCTGTTACACATAATTATTTATGAGTTTGCATTCAGAACCAAACATCAACAGTTTTGCTAAAAACTAAATGAGCAACATGACAAGTCGAGATTAATGAACTGAAGCACACCCCTAAAGGTTACTTTCCCACAGTTTTGAGGAGGACAAAATTGCCCACGGGCTTATTTATTTTACTAAATCACATTTCAAGTCTGTTCAGGCTGAGATTCTGTTTTCCCACAGGAGTTGTTGGACTTATTGCAGCTGATAAAATAACAAGGCACTAAAATTAAATGCAGAAGCGTCAGTACATTGACCTTTTGGAAAGGGCCTTTTTTAAATATGACACCACACAGAGTTATAAAATGCTGCAACAGTGTTCTGTACTGCATGAGAGCCTGCAAAAGAGAGTTCTTTCCTCCCCTTGAGAAAATCATAGCACACTGCACAGTGTTTCACAAGCCCTTATTAAACACACTCTGGCATCTTCAATTCATTCCCAAACTATTAAAAGATCTCTTTACGGTCAGGCCAAAGACTTTGTGCTGTGACTTCCCTACTTCACTTCATTTCAGAGAAACAGTACAGGCAGACCGGAGTCTGGAGCTTGACTTAGTACTAAACTTTATATAAGGAGGTTTTTTTCCCTGCTCACTAGGTTTAAAGAGATTAAAATTTGTCCAAAAATGAATTCATTATTGTATGACGTTCTTCTTCCATTGTACACAAAATGAAAAACTTGTAATAATATACTGGGGTTTTTCCATGCAGTTACAATGAAAGGACCCTAAAAGTAGTCTGTTCAACAAGTGCACCTGGTACTAAAAGAGCATTCACTGATAATTCTGCTTTTTGGGAACCAGACTAGTTTGTAAATGATCCATTCAGTCCAATTCATCTGACTAGTTTGAGTAAATGAATTGCAGGATGTTAATTTTGGGGTAAAATATTCCTTTAATATCTTAACCATAAATTCTGAACATTTAAGTTAACTTAGCTTTCACATTTACCATTTTCATCCAACTGAATTGTGCTTTCGTGAGCTGTTCCATGAAAAAACAAATCAATCAAAACAAACAATAATTGCAGAGTGAGACTGAATCCATGCCTCATGCATTCCTATTTAATCTTAAAACAACAGACAACAAGCATTATGTCATTTGTTAAGCATAGATCATGGTATAATGTCTTATCTCTGCATAACAGGTGAAAATGCTTTCATAACATTATCAAAATATCCTTATCACTGACAAATAATGGTGCACATGGCTAAGACCTTACAAGATTTATGTTTTGCTAAACACTGCTTAAATTTACTATACTACTTTAAAATGAAGATGTTTTCAATGTCTTTTTAAAATCCACCCAACCAATGAGCACAAGCTTCTTGCCAAGGTGACTGGAAATTAAAACAACTTCCAAAAGCCAAAAAATGGCACAGACCCAGACTAACACATCTGGATCAACAGCTAACCTAACATAAAACATCTGGACTGTGAATTTTTTGGCCTTTGAGACTGAAGACCACAAGTTTAAGAGTATGTAAAAATGCAAATAATTATTACAGCATTGTTTGCGTGTACAACACCTGTTTTTCTCAGTGTGATATACTTTATTGCCCCCTTTTATAATAGCTGACACTAAAACCTGGTAAATGTGCATTGATAACCTTGAGGTCAGAACAGTGTATTTGTACAATATGTGAGAGTCATTGTGTCAGGTGCCTTGACGCTCCCTTGAGTGGGAGATTCCTCAAATCCTTTTAGGACTATAAAGGAATGTATAGCTCAAATACATCTTCAGGTGGTCTCAAGTCACACTGAAAGCTACACTCTAAACAAGGCAACTTCATATTTAAAAATTTTGCTTCACATAAAAATAACTGAAATGTTTGAACACTTACACTGCCATTCAAATGTCTGGGGTCACTACGATATTTTTTAAAAAGAAAATAGTTTTTCTCAGCAAAAAAATATAATGTTACAAAATATTTCTATTCCTAAATAATGCTGTTCTTTTGAACTTTATACAACTTTTTATCAGTTTCCAAAAAAAATAAAAAAAAATAAACAGTACTTTTTTCAACATTGATAATATTAAGAAAATATAAACAATTAAATTATAATAAACAATTCCTGAATACCAAACCAGTATATTAGAATGGATTTCTAAAGGATCATGTAACTATAATGACTAAGTAATGGCTGCTGAACATTTAGCTTTGCCACCACAGGATTATAAAAAATATTATGAAATTATATTTTATAATGTATTACACTAGAAAAATTGTTATTTTAAATTATTCTACTGCATTTTTAATATATTTATATATTTTTAAACGTGAATGAAATGTTTTTTGGGGGGCCACTGTATAAGACTTTTATTAATTTCATGCTAAATTAATTCATCATGCCTAAATTTAATAAGTCCTGCAGCCTCAATTTCAATTTCTGATACAAGAACCACAGGATTGCAAACCCTGTGACACATGGGACTGCGAACATGCAGCACATTTTAATAATTCTCTGTATCAAAAAAATATATATAAATTCAACACAGCAAATTACCATTTCAGCTGCTCAAAACAGCTCTCTACAAGAAAAAAAAAACTATTCTTATAATATAGAAGCCTCATAGAAGCTTTTTTGTCCTCTGATCAATATCTCATCATATAAAGAAACAATCCCACAGAGATAACTCTAACTCCTACTTGGGATAAAGCAAAAAAGCACAACGTGCCGGCATGTCGCTGTGGTTGGAAAATGAGGTTTCTGAATAACTGGAGGGCATTCACATCCGTCACAGAATGGTAAACCATTCAACCTCTTACCACTAGGAAATGGGTTCTTCTTAAATGAGTCCTATGATATTCAGTGTTTCACATACTCTACAGCAGAGAAACTACAATGCATGCAAATTCACAGGGCAGGAAGGCGCTGGGGGCCTCTAACGCAAATGGTTTTTTAAATTGCTCTGGCATCTGTACTAGCACTTAATAACTTAAAAATGTTCCCTAATTTTCAGTCTTATTTAATATTATTACCACAATGTTCCATTGCTGGATACTTCCATGTGGAAATAACATCATAAAAAGTCTCCATCATGTACAACTATATCAACCAAAACTGCCAATGCTACACCTTATTTCTTTCACCAGCCTTACTCGCTTTAGGGCAAGGCTCCACAGTTTTACGAGGAGGAAAAGAATCTCAACAACCAATTTCAACGGCCAATTTCAATGATTTGTTACACAGAAACATTGGCCTCAAATTGGGTAACTTTGAATATCGCACAGATTCTTAACAAAATCTGCTATATAACACTGTGGCTTCAAACAACATGTTGCAGGCACCCAAAGGTCACAATACAACATAGAACAAGAAAAAGTACTAAATTTGTGATGTCCACTACAGTGCAATTGGATCAATAAGGCCTAAAATTCATATTTGTCTCCAAGGCGTCTAGTGACTGAAAACATCGCCAAAGTGCGACAGGTGACAGTAACAACCTAAGCACAAAGTGTGACATTAAGATTTGACATTAAGAAGTGTATATATACCAAATGGAACCGAGAGAGAAATGAAACTTTCCACAACCTACAGCTGTGTTTACTTTCGACGTGATTTTTATACCCCACCAAGCCTATACTACATGAGCTCCAAATTGTTTCACAATGTCCACAAAATCAGCAAGAGAATTAATCCCAAATGTTGTTATATTATTTGTCAAATCCTTGTAATTCCAAACTTTATCCTCATTTTTTAAAGCAACAATAAATCTTAAACTGATGGCTTTCTGGAACCCAGTAATCAACACGATTCCTATGAAAAAGGTACTACTGCTCTCTCAAAACAGGGGGTAAATTAAGGAGAAGGGAGTTTCTAAAGTCCTAGATGCTCATCGATCTGATCTTAGTGTGTGTGGGCCAAATGAAAGAGTGCAAGTTTTAAACCTCTTTAGGGGGCCACAAAGTTTAAGGAGACGTGTCCACCCTATATTCTGCATAAATGACAAGCCCTATAAGAAATCTCTCTGTCATTACCTGAGGAAAAATAACAGGAAAGATCTCTGACCACAAACTTAATCCATGTTACTTTTCTAAACAGGTCAATAAACTATTGTAATTAGACTGTGTTTTACACTAAAAGCAATTAGACAATTGCAGTTTTGACCTTTGGAGCTGCAACTGCAAACCCCTCTTACTCAGAATCTACCCAAAATGATCTAAACTAACTGACAACTTGAGTTTTTTTTTTTAAAGTCCAAATCTATAATAATGGAGCAATATCTCTTTCAAAAGATTATTTTATAAACTTAGGGCCAGTTTTACTAACAGCTTGCGCCAGCGCAAATGGTCTTTTGACGTTAAAATAGTACTGACAAATTAGTGCTAAAAAGGCGTGGACACAGTCATTTTTGCACCTGACCTTAATATACATTTGTAGGAGTTTCCCTTTCAGATGCTAAATTTATGGGAGGAGAGTATTCAAATGAATCACGCAAAGAGATTTACTAACGTTTGTTCTCGTCAAATTACTGCTATTTGCGCCATTACTTAACGCCCAAACAAAGCATATCTTAACTATTTTGTGCTTGATATGGCTGCAATTATTGTTGCTAGGAGAGAAACAGCAAAGAACAGAGAGTACCTGGTAGAAGGGAGAAGATTTTTTCCACACATATTAATTTATTTGGAATGCCAGAAGAACACATTATCTGAATACATAGTTTGCCAGACCATGTTATATTTAATTTCCCTCAGGAAATGAAAGACGACTTGGAACCACCTACTAGGAGTCACACAATACCAGGTCTATCACAACTTCTTGCAACTCTTCATTTTTTGGCCTCTGGTTCTTTTCAATGTACTGTGGCTTCTTTATTTCTTTATTCTTTATTTGTGACTACTATTTGAGCTGTGCCTGGTATATTGCATTGGTCGATATGTAAATGAGATGTTGTGTCTGTGTTCTTTAATTTGCACGGTTGTTAGTAAATCGCCCGCAGAAATTTCCACATCCATCGGCACTGTTTAGTAAAACTGGCCCTTGGTATTTCACAAAAGAGCTCTAGGTCATGGAAAGGCCGTTCACACCTATATGTCAACATTCCCAGACAACACCTCTGACATTTCAACAGAAAGTTCACCCTCAGAAATTAGAAATTCTCTTGTCTGGTGCCTGAAGATCTATGGTGGGACAAGAGGGTCAGCAAGAAGATCTCTCTAAACCATCACTGCAGAAGGTCAACTCACATTGGGCTACTATGTGGGGTGCAAAGATTTCTTATGAACCCTTCTGGACACACACAGGAAAGCTGTCATTGCCAATTTCAACAAGCTTTTGTAAAGTCTGGTGATCCTGAGTGATAAGAAACTGGTTTATTATGCAGTATGTTGTCTTTAAATAAACATTATAGTACACAACACTACATTACATTTAAATACTTATTTCTGTTTCTGTTAAATACAATGCAAATTAATTTACCTGTACTTTTTCCCCAGGCCATTAATTCTCTGAAAGACCTTCTCAATACATTCTTATTAACATACAGTTACTATCTGTAAAATCCCTGGCTGAGCACTTAATGTAAGTGGAACACACTGCTGCAGTGTTTTGTGTTTTGAGTGTGAGATTCAAGGCAATACCCAGCAGCACCTTACACTGTGCATTTCACATTGTTGTGATTAGCACTCTAATTTGAGATTGTTGCTCCAGCCTGGTGGTCTGTTTGACACGTTTAATACCCATGAGGGAGTCTTTGCGGACATTTGTGTGAGTGTACACACAAAAAAGAGATTTGCTCCAAAGAGAAGAACCAAATCAATTGTTTATTTTCTGTTCAATGTGAGCAATCTTTAAAACGAATGATGCAATATATATATACAGTGCCCTCCATAAGTATTGGAACAGTACAGACAAAATTGCTCTGTTGGCTGTGGAGTCAAGACATTTGCAAATATGATTAAAAGATGAATATGAGACAAAACTACAGAATGTCACATTTTATTATTAGCCGTTTCAACACATACATGTTTTACCAAATAAAAAGAACAGCAATTTTAGAGTTCATCCCA
>JAFVLL020012337.1:0-32017 GCA_021397915.2 Tor tambroides | reverse complement strand
AAATAATGTTTTAGGATGTTAAAAATGTTAAAATAAAGAACTATTATGACATAAAATTGAACATATAAACCAAATATTAAAGAATTGTGAACTTCATATACATGTTCACACAAAACGTTATGATTTTAATATTATTTATCTGCAAAAGTTATTTAAATAATAAAAAAATTATGCTAAATAGAAGCATTTTCACTCTAGACCAGCCTGTATATTCGAGAAATATTTAATCCAAATTATCCCACTCTTTTTGAATTGAACTGATTTATAAATGTCTCATCAAATGTGCGAACGCTTCTTTCAAGGAAGCCTGTTAAACAAATGAGTTCTTGCCCACAATCTTTTCCCGGAGATATGTCCTTTCAAAAAAGGACCTTGGCTCGCTCTGCTCCTTTTGTCGGAAATTAATTGGAATCCGCAGAAACATCTTCATAGCCTATCCTCACATTAATTTGGGCGAAAACTTCAATGAAAGTAACAAGGGAGTGTTTATGTTGGCCTGAAAAAAAAAAAAATGTGGGTGAAGGAGGTGACAGACTTCAGAGTGTGACTAGGATGAAATGTTTTCAAGCAATCTTTAAACCAGGTCTTCTGTTCCAGCGCACCCAAACTAAAGACTTAATTTGTTATAGTGCAGTGGCAAATGCCAAGCCTTGAGAACGAGAAAGAAAGAAAGAAATCAGCAAATTTAGTTTCCGTGAAAGAACTACTGCAGAGTCAGTGAATAGAGGCATTAGACAAACGCTTCTTAATAGGCTTTTCATCCTGGAGCTCTTATAATAGCTACTGAATTTCATTGGCATTGTCAATTAGCAAAAGTTTTTTTCTTCTCCTTTTAAGCATTCAATTGACCAAATGAAACTGAGCCCGGCAGCACAAAAGCAAAGCCTTTTATCACACCTCTAGCTGAAAACAGCTCCAGCAAGTTCTCCATTCGCCTATTTCTGTATGTGCGGAGACGGATGGAAAAAAATTGCTCATATAAGTTCTCAAAGAAAGTTGGAGTTGGTTCTGACGTCAAAGGCAGTCTCTCGGGCAGTTTAGCCCTTCTTTTCTGGCGGGCGGCGGGTGGGATGATCCTGGCTCCACTTTCTCAGACTGTGTCAACTCAATTGTTCTGCAAATGTGGACGCTTTTCTTCTTTGGGTTAATCCATGGATGAAGGATACAATGGTATTTGGAAAGACAGAACGGCCAGCGTTATATCTCTCATTATTAGACTCCCTCATTTAACATGCTAAAATAATTCAATTAAAAATGGTAGAGTCCATTGTTGTTCGCCATAACCGTTTTCTGTCATTACCAAGGAGCTAAACAATACAATTTTGTTAATAAATGACTACACTAATGATCTGCATTCGTTTTATCAGTCTTATCAGTTATGAAATTCAGTCATGATATATGTAGAGACCAAATATTGTATCTGTCAAAGAAAAATACTTTTAAAATATAGTTTAAAACACGTGCACCAAGTTGTTAGAAATCTATTTTTGTTGGTTTTATACAGTTTTGAAAACCATTTGAAAAGTTTCATTTTAATGACTCTAAAGTCATGAGGTTTAACCAAGTGAAAAAGGTTGAATACATGTGAATGTATACACATCTTGATAATTATTTAACAATTTTTATAGTTTATAGCAGTTTTTAAAATGTATTTTTACTGCATGACATTTTACAGGCTAAACTAACCATGCCTTGTCATAAAAAGATCAAGTTATCTGATAATATAAGTGTCTTATTGACCTTAACACACGAGGGTTTGCAGGTGTACTGTATATGACATCATTTCCTGTTTCATTTATTTTTTGTACCACACGAATTTAAAAAATGACTTTTTGGTAACACTTTGCAATAAGGGTCCATTTGGTAACTATATTTCACACATTACCTAACATCAACAATGAGCAATGCATTGTTACAGCATTGTTTAATAATCTTTATTAATGATATTTGTGACCCTGGACCACAAAACCAGTCATAAGGGTCAATTTTTAAAAATTGAGATTTATACATCATCTGAAAGCTGAATAGATAAGCTTTCCATTGATGTATGGTTTGTTAGGATCGGACAATATTTGGCGAGATACAACTATTTGAAAATCTGGAATCTGAGGGTGCAAAAAAATCTAAATATTTAAAGCCTTTAAAGTTGTCCAAATGAAGTTCTCAGCAATGCATATTACTAATCAGAAATGAAGTTTTGATATGTTTACAGTAGGAAATGTACAAAATATCTTCATGGAACATGATCTTTACTTAATGTCCTAATGATTTTTGGCATAAAAGAAAAATCAATAATTTTGACCCATACAATGTATTTTTGGCTATTGCTACGAATATACCCGTGCTACTTATGACTGGTTTTGTGGTCCAGGGTCACACTTAATAAAAATACAACTGTTCCTTGTTAGTCCATGTCAGCTCAGGTCCACTAATAGATACAACTTTTTACTAATAATGTATTAACTAATAATTAAATAAGTATTTTTCATTGCTGATGTTAACTACAGATGTTATCAAATGTTGTAAAAGTGTTACCAATTATTTTTTCTTTAATGTGATATCCGTACAATTGTAGCACCATGACATTTCTAACTTTATGCCACCCCAAATATTTTAATTCAGAAATTAAAAACATGCTATCATAGAAAAAGTGTATTGCATATATGAATTGCATTTAAATGTATTTTTAAATAGAGGGTGCACACATTTTTAGAGCTTTATGAGCCGCAACCATCTTTTCAGAGCCGTATCTTCATCCACTTACGTTCACAATAAAATGTCCTGCCCTTCCATCTGTACAAGCAGCAGCTGACAATATCTCCCTCCCATATGCCAGTCCAAAAAAACTGATAAAAGCCACCACGCTGCCCCAATAAAACACCCCACGGCTTCTGAAGCACTTACAGTCCGACCGGAGGAACTTTTTATGCACCTCATGTAGCGCTCTCTCAGATTGAAGGAGGAAGTGGAGAAAAGAGGTTGTATGAGATGGTGTTCACCCCTGAGTGAGACTAATGCATTTCGTCCCAAAGCGCTCCTTGAGCTGGGTGAGGAAAGCCTGCGAGGTCAGCAACGACATTCTCTGCAAAGTGTTGTGAAAACCACCCAGAACGTCTTTGTGCGCATAATTTCCACCAAAGTGAATCCCAATCTAAGTATTTTCCTCTTTTTTCAAGGTAATTTCAACACGATTTTGAAGGTAATGGTGACTAGAGTGCTTTATAATGGCTTCAAGTCACCATCTTTCCAAAGCAACACTAACAAAGTCCAGGCCCTGAGCAAATCTTCCAGTCAATACGGGCCTTCTGTTTCTGCGCTTCATACCGGCACATTGCAATTCTGATAATCTTTACAAAGCTGCTGCCTTTCCTTTCCCATATCTCCCAAATCCCCGCTGTCAAATCTCACAGCTGCTTCCCAGTATGCTCTCTTCTGTGTCTCCATGCCAGCTGAGGGCAACACTGGGAATCTCAGCCCTTGGGTAATACCAAGCAGGTGCTGTTTTGTGTGTGTGTGGGTTGGGTAAAGACCCAGCTGGCCACCAGTTCTCAGGCCTCAGCCCCAGCCTTAGGCCGGTGATAAAAGGGCTGTTTGAGCTCCTGGGAGTGCTAAGTGTCTTGTCAGCCATTGAGGCTCTAATAGGCTCCCACCATCACACTCAACATTCATGGCTAGCCATTATGGCGGGGCGAAACCAATCGCTTTACTCTGCCTGTTGCAGTAAAGAAAGCTGGAGAGGCCTGTTGAAAGTCAATCGTATGCCAGCAGCTGTGTGGATTCAGAGCCGTCTTTGGGTGGAGGAGCCACCTGGACTTTCGCTCGGTCTCTTTCGCATTTATTTGAACCTTCTTCCTCTTCTGTTACTCGCTGTTTTCACTCGCCCAGATTCTTGTGGTCACAGTAGCTCTAAATTGAATCTAAAACAGTACCTGTCACTGGATAGGTGGATAGACTAAAAATATGGTTTTGAAAAATGACCTGCCGCCGTTCCTTAACTGTTAAATTAATTACCATTATAAAATGGATAGTTCTGGTTCTGGATGCTGATTGGTTAATCCAGCTTTTCTAAAATACACAATATGCACGGTTATTTTAATATCATTGATATGCTATCATAGTTTTTGTTAATATTTTGAATTAGATTTTATTATTTACTTTCTGTTTTCATTTTAAATGTTAAAGTTTTAGTCATTTTTAGTTAGTTTTTTTTTTTTTTTTTAATGTCTATATAGTTTTTTATTAAGTTTTAGATTTTGTTTTAGTTTTAGTATTTATTTTAGTTCTTCAACCTTAGGAAATTTATGATTTTTGTTTAAAGTTTAAAATTTAAGAAACGTTGCCTTGGCAACTAGATAAAATGTTTTATTTTATTTAAACTAACAAAAACTTTGTTTATTATTTAATTTTAATTTTAGCTCCCTTTATAGTATCAGTTATGATTTTTAAAATAATTTGTTTAGCATTTTAAAATGTAATTAATTTAATATTTAATCATTTGTGCATTATTTATATTTAAATACTTTTACATTAATAATATATTGTGTAGTATCAGCTGAATGAAAGTCAGTAGATCATCTGCAGTGTGTTGTGTTCAACAATGCCTTTTAGCCACAAACACAGTATATATACAAAATATTTCACAGCATCTTGTATCTTATTGCAGAAATTTATAATACACTTCACACATCAGGTTATTCAGTGCAACAGTATCTCAGTAATAATCCATATAGTGAGAGCTCACATCACATATTTCATCATACAAGCCCTGTACCTGTGCAGCACGCTCTGAAAGCTCTTTCAGCTCTGGCAATATTTAGTCAGTTAATAATTCACAGACTCTTTGTAGAAATATTAAAACAGCAGTAAAATTTCTCATGTGAACATAAGTGAGAGTGTTTAGGCAGAGCCACTCAAACCCAACTCAATGCAAATTTAATGTCTATCTAGTCAAGATGCATCAGACCGTCTGCTCGCTAAAAGTCTTGCTTCTCCCTTGTCTCTCTCTCTCGTTCTATCATTGTGACCGAAGGGTTAAGTAAGCCTGTCAGTGTCTATGTAATGAGGCTAGAGGCTCTGTTTGACCCTTTGAAATCTTATTGGATTCTCCATGTCTCCATCTGAGCCTCTCTGCTCCGAATGGCAATTAGTGCAAATGTGTCTATGTGGAATTTTTACTGCGTTACCCTGCCTTTTAATGTCAAGTCAAGTTCAAAGGCCTGACGGTGTCAGATGGACTATCTTTAGGGGCTACAATGCAAACCCTGAGCAGGGAATATGGGCCGCTACGTATAACCAGACTACTTTCATAGCCTGAATGAAATACGTGAAATGCAGTTTTATTTTAATGCACTTACACAAAAAGAAAAAAATTCAGTGACAGGAAATTAACATTAGTGCCTTTTCATGCACATACTGTAAGAGAAATGTACTTTATTTCATGGAACAAAAACAGCTTTTGTGCTGGTATGTCAATTCATGTAATGAAATGTACAGTATGTTGATATGCTCAGTCTTTGAATGAGCTATGCATTTCATCTAAAGGGGTTATCTGAATCACAAAATGCATTTTGCCCAGAAAATATTCTTTGTATATTCTATTTCTGGATTCAGCATGTCACAAAATGCAATGTATTTTGTGATTCAGGCAACCCATTTCGTGAATAAAATGCATATTTCATTTTGTGACACAATGCACAATGACATATTTTTTAAACAAATGTTTTCTATGAAATGACCTGTGTAAATGAGTCATATTTTAAAAAAGAAAATAAATAAATATTATATTTTCTGTTAAAGATATACTATTAATCAAAAGTTTTGGGTGAGAAAAAACAACTCTCTTAATAATCAAAGGATGCATTAAATTGGTCAGAAGTGACAGTAAAGACATATATAATGTTACAAAATATTTCCATTTGAAAAAATGCATATTAAAATAATCTGACGTTGAAAACTGCAACAATGATGCTAAAATTCAGCTTTGACATCACATGAATAAATTATGTTTTAAAATATATTTAATAGAAAACAGTTGTTTTAAATTGTAATAATATTTTACAGTATTACTGTATTTTGATCAAATAAATGCAGCCTTGGTGAACATAGGAGAGAAAAAAAAAATCAGTCCCACTTTATATTAACTACTACATTTACAGTAAATTAATCATTTGATACAATGCACTTATTGTGCACATAAATGTTTTTACATTGTACTTTTTTAAAAAAAATACCTGCATTTAATTACATCTGTAATTAATTTCTGTAACTACATTTATAATTACACTGTTGACCCATCCCTTACACCTTAACCTACCCATACAATCAGACCTGTCCTTAATCTTACCCGTATCCCACCTCAATAGCAGCAAATGTGTTTTGCAATACAATATGAACACAATAAGTACATTGTATTTATTTTTTGATGTAAGTACATAGTAGTTAAGGCTACCTAATATAAAGTGGGACCAAAAGAATCTTTCAAACCCCAGACTTTCGAACTCTTCTGTACAATTGTGTATGTGAATGCATCAGTGAATGTATCATCAGTAAGATCTAGCAGTGCAGAGAGGACCAGTTCTGGACACATGGAGACGTATCTTTTTCTCTACCTCTCCATCTCTCAGCATCAGCTAAGCCACCCGCAGCTCTTTCCTTGCAGCACTGTCACACAATTCTCCTCCTTCAACACTGTCAGCATCCCCATTAAAATTCAGCAGACTCACACTAGCCTGCTCAGAATACACTCAGCTAACTAGCTTGTCGGCTAAGTCCAACTCGCAGCCTCCATAGTTTAAAAATAGAGCTTTTTTAATGCCTACATGAGTCACGGATACCATGCATTTCATTCGCCCCAAAGCTAATTGGAGCTATGTGCTGCCGAGAGACTCATGCGCTGGCACTGTCTCAAACTGTAATGTTTGTAATGACAGAAAGTTTATCTAGGCTTTGGGTGAACTGCAATGAGTGAAGTACATGTGTTTTCGGGGGAGGAAGGACAACAAAACCCAGTTAATTGTTTAATGTCGAGCAAAGCTCCAATAACTCAACATGTGCTGTTATTGGCAGACTGACAGATAACATAAGACAGCAGGCACAGAGGAAGTGTTGAGATGTCAGCTGCGTCAGACAGAACAAGAGAGAGACAGAGACAGAGAGAGAGACAGAAGGAAAGCGAGAAAACTTCTCTCTAGAAACTATCGGCAACTCTACAAACTTATGTCAAAACCATTAGTACATACTAGGGTTGTCAAAAGCTGAAAATAATTATTTACAATTAAACGTATGATATTATTGGCATTAACATGGTCAATATTATGAAAGCCAATTTCCGCTATGGAATAAAATTGAGAATTATCTCGCAAATCTGGCTCTTTTTTGTGAAATACAAACTAAGAATTGTGAGAAAAAATATTGAATTGCAAGAAAAAAAGTCAGAACTTTGAGATATAAACTCAAAACTGCTAGAAAAAGTCTGAATTACTAATTTGTTTACCTTTTTTATTTTTTATCCTATGGCGCTAACCATATGTTATACAATAATATTCAATATCTATTCAAATTCTACACTATATATTTAAAATAAAACATTAAAACTGAAATCACTTGTTTTAAATGCTACATGTGCATTTAGGCATCACATCATTTTAATGTACAATATGAAATATGCAAATTCATTTTAAGATTAGCTAAAGATTACATTTAACATTGTTACTGAATTTTAGGTGAGCATTAGATGATGGCAAATTGATCTAAATGCAAAAATCAAGGAATTGAGCTTAAACAATAACATATCCTATATTATTCAAATAAAATATTGGCCAAAAACAATAAATAAAAAAAACTGTAATTTTGGCCAATAAGACATACCAGATATTATACCAATACATTAAGCATCCCTGATGCTTTATATATATTTAAATATAATGCACTAATAGTATCGGCAACAGAAATTACAAGCAAATAATAAACAGATAATATGAAACAACCACTTTTCTATTAGCAAACAACAGTCCTCTGCTACTGTTCTCATTAAGGTTTACGCAATTTTCTGTGTTTCACCCTTACTACCACAACATCATTTACTAATATCTCATCATTTTTAACCTTTGTTAAATAAATTCCACAATACACAGCCATAAAAACTTTATTTAGTCCATTCTGGATTTGATTTTTTAATGAATTACAAATTAAGAAGCTGTTTCTCCATTTACTGATAACCTGAAGCCTGGCTTTGGTTATGTTTGTTTGTGTGTGTGTGTGTGTGTTGAACATGAACACCTGTGCTTATTCTTTTGCAGAGGTTCTGAACATTCCAACCCAGTCATTAAGACGAGGACAAAACACAATGAAACTGTTTTCATGTGGAATTACATGAATGTGTTGAAAGTGTGTTAACTCTGGCAGCCCTAGCACTAGAACAGATATTAACACTTGTGGCTTTCAGGAATGATGATGGTGATGGTGCTTCCAAAAGCAACATCCACAGTGCAATGTAAAATCAAACAACTGCCAGGCATGTGATGTGCATAAGGCTCTGTGTCTATGTTTGATTGCATAAGATCTTCGACCCCAAATGCACAGGTTATAAAAAAAACATGTAGGGGGCTAATTAAGGTAAACAGACTCTATAAATGTGTGCCGAGTTTCTCCTGGGGGGTGGGCAGGTGGCTTCAGCCCAAATGAATAATTAATCTGTCCCGTGCCTGTTTTATGGACGGAGAATGCAATCCATCTTGGGAGCTGTCATCAGAAGATGTAATATTTATGATGTGATTCTTTGCCAGTACAAAAATGTGTCCACTGTACGGCACACAGGCTGGACGTCTCACAATTATGGGCAGCACAACACCATATCAGTGGTCACATGCCATATCACACACTCACCATTTTCTCTGATCACTTCTAGATGAAGAATTAATAAATGGAAAACGTGTCTGTTATCAAATTTGTAACATTCAGAGCTGAAACATGTTCATGTCCATGTCATTTCATGTCCAATCAAACTGCCTCCCTCAGATTTCTGAGCCTGCAGGTGGAGTCTGAATGCAAAACCATTATTTGTGTGCATGTTTGACAGTTAAGTTGCATGATTCGTGTATGTTTTTATATAAAATATAAATCTTCTGTAACATTATGTATATTAAATGTTCTTACTGTCACTTTTACTGACCCCAAACTTTTGAACAGTGATGTACATTATTTGTTTATTGAATATTTGTGTTAATTACATTTTATTACAATATTTATTTTATATTTACTACACACATACAGTGTTGGGTAAGTTACAAAAAAAGTAATCCACTACAAATTACTAATTGCTTCTTTAAAATTGTAATTTGATTACATTACTGATTACTGCATTTAAAAAAGTAATCAGATTACTAATTACTTTACTTTCAAGTATACTTTACTTTTCAAGTTATCAAACCTAAAAAAAAAATACACTACAAAGAGAAACTCATAGTTCTTTTATTAATTTCATATTGACTGAAAAAAAATACATAAGTAGGTCTATTATTTGTACACCCTGATTCACTTCCAATATCAACAAAACCTTTTTTTTTTGGTTTTGTAAAATAAAGAAAACAAATAGGGTGTGCTTTCTCCATTCTCAGTCTACGTAAATATCTTCCTGAAACGAGACACTAGAATGAACGAAAATGACATGAGAAATACAGTATATCTAAAGAAAGCTTGAAGTGTCTATTATTAAATGAAGTAAGTCATGTTGAAAACAAATATTCTCCGATAAAATAATCCGTATGAAACCAACGCGAGGTCCAGTCTTTCCCGTCTGAGCTCACCTGATCACGCCCACGCACATAGCGCGCTACAAGATAATCATCCACGCGAAGCTTGAGACGCGCGAACATGTAAACGCTCACTTCACCTCTGTGGAAAGATTAAAGTTCATCTCGACTACTTGTCGTTTTTGGATGAAGACGCGCTGTGACTAATAAGCCTCGAATTGTGATGCCGACACGGTTTAATCCAGCGGTTGATCTCATTCTGAGAAGTCAATTATTTTTTACTTTATTAGTGTTACTGTGACATAAACTTGTACACATTCACTTGTTGAACTTTTCCCAAACTATAATGCCAGACTAAAATATGTCGAGTGCAACATTTTCATTGTGTTGTAGGACTTGCATTTTAGCTCGCATTCTCCGGTGATTTATTAAAGGGGATACTGACGCGCAAAACATGATTTTTACTTCATATTTTTTTAACACTGCATTTGTAACTTAAGTAACATAATTTTAGTGACATAAGTAACTGTAATCAAATTACATAAATTTAAAATGTAACTCATTACTTTAGCCTACTGCGTTACCAGGAAAAGTAATTAGATTACGCGTTATACCCAACTCTGCACACATATAAACCATAAGAATGATAGAACGATAGATAGAACGATAGAACAATAGAACGATAGATAGATAGATAGATAGATAGATAGATAGATAGATAGATTGTACGAACTACAGAAAGAACGATAGAACGATAGATAGAACAATAGAACAATAGAACGATAGATAGATAGATAGATAGATAGATAGATTGTACGAACTACAGAAAGAATGATATATAGATAGATAGATAGATAGATAGATAGATAGATAGATAGATAGATAGATAGATATTTGAATCTATACAGACAAATATTTCACATAATGCATTTTAGTGAAAATGCTGCTGTTTCTTTAGACAAAAACAATAACGTGATACACAGCTAACAGACTTATGAATACTACCACACAGTATGTGTGTATGTGAAGGCTACCATTCAACTGGTTTCTTGTGGCAGCTACACAATCACAATAAGTAGAGGACCATAAAGAGCTCGGCCCGCCTCTCTTTCTTTCTCTGCTGCATTGCTGCTTTCAGCTCCCATTATTGCTTCTTGTTAAAAGCCAAGGGCATTGCACTTTCCACACACACACACACACACACACACACACTGGGGAAACCAATGACATTTCTATGAAATGCTGTATGAAAGAATATCAGAGGTGGAGAAAGAGAAAATACAGACCTGAAAATGCCTTTAACGCTCTGACACTGGGCCCACGCGCCTCCTCCCTTCCCCTTTCCCTAGAGGGGCGGTGGGTGGGGAGGGAGGGTTACACACTGGGGTATCTACAGCAAAATCAGTCCCTAGTGGGCAATTATTCATGTGCAAGCAGTGTAGGGGTGCTTTCTGTGGGTGGCGGAGCACTGGGTAAACGCTAACCCTCTGAGGAAGCAGAACTCCATTAGAAGTGAATCCATCACCTGCAACGACCACGTTACAAAAGAGAGACCAGTGAGGCTATCACTGTCAATGTCACATCTCTCCCAGCACACAACAAGCACTGCAGTAGACATGCGGTCTCCAGGGGCTCTCGTTTGGCGCTATTCTAGCTTTCTTCCTTTCTCTGTACAGCGGCTTCGTCTAAAAGCAAAAATGTGTGTGCGGTCAAGTTTTGCCTATACTTAGAGGACCAAATGACCCGTTAAGGACATTGGTACCTGAAATCACCTAGACAAGTCAACAGACCCTACCAGGAAAAAGGCTTAATAAACATATGCAAAAAAGTAGGAGGCATAGGAGTGGATAGAAAATGTAATTAGAAAAATCTCAGTATAAAAGCAACAGAAGTCAATGGAAAGCTGCTTCTGCTGAGCATGACTATACAGAGAAATCTGTTTTGATTAAAATAAATTAAAATTTATTGCATTTAACTGATAGTTACTTTCAATATCAAAAGGACAGCACATGTTTTGGCTCAGGAAGTTTATATAAAAACATAATTCTATCTTGTTTGCTTTTAGCAAATGAATCCTGAATAAATACTTATGTGACAGATATAAAAATGTTTTAATCTCCTTTTTATTTCTGTAGGGATCTATTGAACATTTTTTGTAGTAAACATGAGAGCATCATTTTCATGTGATGTACATTTCTTCCAAATATGTTTAGTATTATTTATACATTAGTATTTATTCATATTTAGAATTATCATTAGCATTTAGAATTTTTTATTTTTAAGCTACATAGCTCTAATTTACTTTTATTTCAATTTTAGTACTTCAGCTTATTTTTTAAATTTAATTTAGTTTATCTAATATTTATATTTTATATTGATTAAACTTCATTTCAAACACCAAAAATTAATTTTATAGTTAATATTAACAACACTGATATTTAGAAGAAAAACTGTGGGACAGGAGTTGTTTTTATATATTAGGAGCTGACTAGATTGTAAAATGTCTCTGTGTGACAAGCAGCCTGGAAAGTCATTCTGAAGGTGAATAGTATTATTAGTATTATTATTGGGCTAACATGCACCGTTGAATCATTCACAATAAAACCAGAAACAGGTATAAAGAAAGTAAATAGTGTCAACATGGATTTCATCCAAACACTTTCAGACATCACTTAAAAAAACAGCCAGCTTTTACTCAATGTTCTTAAAGTATGCTATGTATACGTTTGCAGCTACCTGACCTGAGTGCTATTTTGTGTTTATTGGGAGAAAGTCGAGCCAAGGTCTGTCAGAGAAGTGAGCTCTCCTCATGAACATTTCAGTAGCCTTCAGTGCCTTTGACACCATTCTCTTAGAGGCAGAGGGGCATGTATGTATCCATATTTTATTCCAGAGCCTCGGCTGTCTCAGCCAGGGAGAATAAGTTTAACCGAGCCGGCCGGTTGACTGAGGCGAGAGCATCCTTCCACCTCGGCTCTAAGGGAGATTAGCAGGGCAGAAGCCAACGCAATACGTATTAAACTAATTAAATGTCTAAATCAAATAATTAGTCTGAGGCCTTTTTTATCCCCGCGCCTGAGGTAAAACGAGTTAATTTCTCACCGTGTCGCACACCTGACTAAAGCCGCTTTGTTTCATAACCTAATGCTATGAAAGACATTGGCACTCCACCAACACCGCTTTTCTCTGCCACTTGACGCGCTGAGCCATTTGTATATAACACTGGCACTTGCACAAACAATCCTGCAGTTTGATTCTGTGTGGTCTCCTTCTAATCGGTTGCATCCAGCAGAGACTATGAGCTCTTTTTATACCATATAATTAAAACTGTGGCAAAGCTACACGCGTGTAGGAGTAAAAAAAATAACAACCGCCTGAGTAACATGGGCTGTAAGAGCAGCATCTGGTGACATCCGCTTCAGTTTTGTGTGTGGTGGTACGTGGGTGTGTTTGAGTATGTGTGTGTGCGAGTGTGTAATGAAGGGCAGAGGGCATTTGGGAGAGTGTGTGTGTGTGCGCGTGTCCTATATATACTGCATTATAGTGGGGCACATCTGCCACTGCTGTTCCTGCCTTGCCTGGTGTCTACTCTCCAGGGAGGCTTATTTTGCCGACTTGACGTGTTCTCAGCTGGAGCAGCTCACATCTTTGAGCTCCGAGAGAAATCCTCTTTTACTCTTTTGAGTCGTAAAACACACGCACCGCACATACTCAATTTAAAACAGAATAATAATTCACCCATATGCTTTTGCTGTAGGTATCAGTTGTATGGTTTGAATGTGTCGCATTGTGAACCTAAAAAGTGGATTCTGCCGTTTGGTTGAATTATTTTGAGCAATGCCTAGTTCATGTGTCACGGGTGGATGATGCTCTCATCATTTAATGAGAGTTAAAGAATGGAGAGAGTCAAGGAAGAAGGGGAGATGAAAAAAAAAAAAACATTCGTCAATTAGTATGCAAATGCATGCAAGCGACTCCTTCAGAAATCCAATCAGGCTGTCACCTCGGCAGGGGGTGTTATTATGAAGTCCCTGTGAAGTGTGGCTTGTGAGTTGCCATGCAAAATAAGCCATGTCCACAGACGAGCAGACACAGTGGGACTGGCACTGGATCTGCTGGCTGACACCAGTAACACACACACACATTCATGTTTTCTATGATTTGAGCAATGTTGAAGAATACATTGCATGTTGGACTGTATGCCGGTGCTTTTGCTGGAGCTCCTGTGTGCTGAAAACGACGGTCTGTGCAAAATAAAGTGTAATGCTGACATTAAAATGCATGGCGAGAGTACGGGAGGAACGTATCATTAGTTTCTTAATGGCCCGAAGGCTACCAGCATACAAGCTTGAAACTCTACTCTCTTCTGCAACATAATGTTGGTCAGTGGATCATAATGAGCTTGATGGGCCATCACTGGAGTCCTGCTGATAGTCATAGACTCAACAGCTCCTTGATTTTCCCCAGAACATCAGATAATACTTACAGTGCATGTGAGCTATGGGATATATATAAGCATATTTTACATTTAAAGCAAATTTATTTGTATATATTTATATACACACCCACACATATAAATACACATAAGATTTGTAGTATATTTAGTATATATAAAGTAAGTAGTATATAAGTATATTTTATTTAAAGCAAATAGGCTATTTGTAATACACTCACACATATACAATATATACATATAAGATCTCTTGCATTCAACTTTTCTTTGTATTTCATATATAAAAATTTAGATATATCTGTCAATCTATCAATTAATTAAATTCTGTAATTTTGTTAGTTGAATTTTTATCGTCTGATCAATGCATGCAATATGGCAAGGCAAATGTAAAACTGATATACTGTACAACTGAAGAGTACTCAAGTGTGTACCAATAATACAATCAAACTCAGTAAATAATTAATTAAAAAGAAATCAAAGATTCATATAAATAGCACAATTAAGATGCACAATAAATAAAATATTTATTGCATTGATGACTACTTAGCTAATCACTACATGCCTTACTGCAAGACGTTCCTTGTTCATATCCTCTATGTTGCTTATTTAATAGTGATTGCATTATATTTGGGAAAGACATGGAGTTGATGAACTTTATCTGTACTATGGCCTGTCAGACTATGCAAAAATGGATTAAATAAGCATTATATACAGAAGCAGCATGTGCAGGCCAGCAAATAATTGAAACACACTGCAGAAAATAGTCCAAAGTTATTCATTCTGTTTGAAGCCAGACTTCCCTCTTTTACAGACTATGTGAAGCCATATTGTCTATACAAATTATCTGTTCTTTATATTCAGACAACAATAAGGATGTGAGAATAAAAGGACAAGGCCACAATTAAAGAATTGTGAGATATATAAAAACCTGTTTGACTGAATCACCATGAACACATTTTGGCCTTCTGTATTGTATAAAATGAATAAACTGTGATGAAAGCTGCAGTAAAATATTGGCTCATCTTGCATTATCAACAGCAGAGTTGCCAGAGCCGCTGGTCCAAAACTTAAACCTTTCACTCAGCATACTGCAGCTATACAGTATATTCAGAATTGGTGCTATCAGATATGCTCATATAAGAATAACCATTAATATGAATATCTAAAGGGTCACAGTTAAAATTTCACGATATCACACCATCACAAGCTCTAATTGTGCAAAGGCGGCTCTTTCTGGTGGTTCATTTCACACAGACGTACTCCCTTCACTCCCTATTATCACATGGTAGGAAAACTAGTCCAGCTCAGCATGTCTACTAGCTGAAAAAAAAATTTGTCACCTCACAGTAAGGCATCATTTTATTGAGATCCCAACCAGATGAGACCAGATAAAAGGCGAGAGATGAGGAATCTAAGATCAGATTTGCTCCACCTTCTCCCAATGGAGCAAAACAGCATGAAGTCATTTACTCAGAGGAAGAGCGAAGGCAACGGATCCTGCATAAAACGAATGACAAGAGGACAACACAAGCGGAAAACCTGGTTGTGCTGTTCGGTGTTCTCAGAGAAAAAATGTTGCAAGCAGAAATGAAACTAGACTATTGTTCTGATACTGTCAGGATCTTCTCATAAAATGAGTAGTTGATTAATAACATGTCCATGGATATTTTTTTATTTTTTATTTTTTTTAAATCAGCATCCAGATTTTGGATGAGGGAACACATCTTCACCACATTTAATTACTTTTTTGTTCCAATATTCCATGTAGTTGCTCAATTAATACACAAAGTCATGAAAATGGCAATTATGAGAAAAAGAGGGATTGTTTACGATCGTTATAAGTGGAGGACATGGCAGCTTCCCAAAAGTGTTTCATGCCATCCATGTATGTTTGTAAAATTCACATGCTAATATATTGGTTACAGCCCCACAATGTGCATTCACACATATGCTTGTTCTTTATGGGCTTTAAAGGGAATACCACAGCTCCCCCTAGTGGACAGCATAAAAGCCCTGCTATTGTTGTCCTTGACATTGGCACCCATTCAATATCCAATAATTTAAGTCATGTTTAGTTACAATCACCTAGGCAACCAAGTAAGTCAGTAAAACCTTTCCTGTGCATTTTATGTCTGTTTGAACTCCTCATCTTTTATACAGCATATTTCTCCATCTATTTCCACATGAATGGAGCCAAAGCTTTTTCTTCCTCTTCAGTCTGTTTTTCTATGCTTTCCTTCAAGATCTTTCCTGACCATTTCAGCCAGGTCTCCAGGTTTTCTTCTTTCTTGTTTTTCCCTCTGTCTCTCTTTCTTGGTGTGGAGATGTCTTTAGGCTACCGCTGTTACAAAACCAAGTGAGCTCCCTATTTGAGGCTATATTTTAAGGTGTCATAGTGAAGCTCCTGATGCATGCAAAGGCTGTTATCCAAATGTCAGAAAATGTAATTACACTGCATTGTAAGCTATGTTATTTTGTATTCATCAATCAACATCAATACATACAATGATATACATCTACAAATGCACACATACATACCTAATTGTCAGTTTTTTTCATTATAGTAATTGGTTATTTTGTCTACCATATTTTATGGAATGTGTCACATTTTTATGTGGATTTGTGCTGAATGAGAGCAGTATGTGAGCTTGGGTTTATTTGTAAAGCGCATTTCCCACACGCCAGTACTTTCAAATACATTTCTTTAGTTTTGGCATTTATAATAAATGTCACTAGAACTTCTGTTTGTTTTATACTTTTTTTCATTTCTGTTCTAAATTTAAAGGATTTGTTGTGGAGCGAGGGAAACTAAAATACATATTTATAATGTTTATAAATGTTTTGTTTTATTCACAGATGTTTTACATTATTTTTGAATGATCTGTGTTTTGATGTCATCTGTGTTTTAAAATATGATAATACAGTATTGTGCCATTAGCTTAGCAACATGCTAACATACAATTTTTGGGAAAAAAAAAAAATTGTTGAGTTTCCTATGTGTGCTTATGCCTAAGTATTTAAAATTGCTCATTTATGAGGTACAATGACATTTGGGATTCTGTCTTAGAAGCCAGTTGCCTTTGTAAGCAGTAAGGCACACTGGGTTTTGTAACAGAGCTCGTGTGTTACTGAACAGCCTAACAGTTTTTCCACAGGTTCAGTGGGAGTGAATGCAGCTGTGAACCCCATTGTCTTGCACACATGCAGACACGTGCCACTCGCTGCCCTGTGTTTCACTCCCTGATGGAGAGGAAATAAAATACTGGATTTATATTATGACTTCTCCAGGTTGCACTTTACAATGGCTACATTGTTAGGTAGTTCTCCCTTCCCTTACAGAGCAGCCATTGAGATTCATGATCGGCTCAGAGTAGGGGAGTATATATTCCAGACATTATGTGCACGAGGTAAGGTGTGCAGAACCTCTAAATTATTTAGCATCTACATAGATCATTCGGTTGCAAGTAGCAATCTTGAATACTGTACAGCGTGATGCTGTGTGAGAATTTCGAAAGAGGGTAAGAATTATGTGTGTTAAACATTCTTCTCTGTTTTTCTGAGGTTGGTGGTAGAGATGGACCTCCTGCTGTGCCCTCATCTTCCTCACGGAGCAGAGGAGGTGGGCCGGAAATGCCTGAGAGAATCATGTATTGCTGTCCTCCTTCAAGAAATGCTATGCTCCTAACCTGTCACATTAACCAATCCTCAGCCATTTAGTGCACCAGGTGGCAGAACCAAAAAATGTTTGGTGAACTCTGACCTGTGAACTGGTAAATAGAGACCGACAAAGTATCATAAACTTCATATATCCCTTGGTTTTCTCTATATTTAAAACAAATTTATGGTTTACACTTTCTTTTACAGTATGTGTACTTGCAGTGTACTTATCCAAGAATGTATTGGGTAGTGCAAGATAACTACTTGGTTTAAGGTTAGATTTAGGGGGTAGGTTCAGGGTTAGTACCTAGTTATTGCCCAGTTATTGTAATTGCTAGAATTAAGTACACAGTATGTACACGTGGAACAGGTCACCAATTTACGTATGGTATGTAGGTATGACTGAGAATTTACATTTATTTATATATATATATATATATATATATATTGCCATTAGAGTTATGTTTATATTCAAGAGTTTTATCCTAAGAAAAATAGTAAATAATATTTGTTAAATATTTATTAACAGAAGCCCAAAAAAGTGAGACATTAGATCCTGTTGTCGATATTCATTGTAGAGTCTGTTATTTCACATATTTAAGTATAGTGTGCCTGCAAGATAAAGGGGCAAACATTGCAAAAATTCTATTATGGGTGTTGCGATTTAAAAGAAATGTGAAAATGAAAAGTGTCTATTTGCGGAGTTACATTTTGATTCACTCACAGTGCATCAGATTGCTTTTTACACATTGTTTTTGTGTTTTTGCAGTGTTGAGCCTTCTAACCATTCACACGTGTTTCTGTTGAGCTTAGCAATCCAATGGCCAATCAGAGGCGTTCAGTATAGTCAGTGCTGAAAACTACGGAACTGTTGAGTGTGCGCATTCACTGATTGAATTCGTTGCGCCCTTGAATTCCCTCATCATAAACAACACAAAGCAGATGAAATGTAAATAAAAGATTCATTTCGTGGCTTTAGTGATTATAACAGGAAGTTCTGCGTAACTTGCACTAGACTAGACTAACATCATGGACCGACATGTTTGTCTGTAAAGCCAGAGTCAGAATATATGATGAGCCATTTCCCAAAACTCAGACACAATTTATTTATATGTATTCGGTTCATTTACATTAATAATCATTATTACAATATCATGAGCAATAATCAACAATAACAATTTTTGTCATAAAATTGCAGCCCCTGTTTTTAAACGTATAATTTAGATACCATTTAAAACAGTTTAAGTATTTTGATTGAAGTAATTGGTTAAATTCAAGTATTAGACATTAAATACAACACAAATACAAATGTAAAAAAAAAAGGCCCCTGCAAATCAATTCGAGGGGGCAAAAATTGCCCCTTAATGGAAAAGATCATTTCTGACCCTGATTGGTACTACAACAGCCAACCTGATCTTATAAGAAAACATAACTATTTTACAAGTTTCCAATTTTGTATAAATGCATGTGAGTTTTAGGAATAAAAAGCTTGAAGGTCCATCCCTAAACCTAACCATTAGTGGGGCTTATGGGAATGAGATTGTATGAATTAATACAAATTCGCCACCAACTCACCAAAACGCCAAAAAAAAATTAAACAAATAAACAAACAAAAAATACATATTGCCATGAGAGTTTAAGAACAGCTGGTTCTGTAATGGTCCGTCTACAGTACATACCCATCTTTGCCACTGTAAACAGAATAAAACCCCAAAAATGTATCGCTGCATAATCTCAACAAGCTGCAACACACCATTAAATTATCTATTAAAACGAACCACATAATAAAGTGCATAAACTTGCAATGAAATCCTATCGTCTCTGTGTTTTTCCCAGACAGACTATGCTGAGGTGGAGAAACCCTCCCAGCCGCCTCAGCTTCTGTTGCTGCTCTAGTGCCCCTGAATCCCTGCCAGTGTTTTGTTGGCCTTCCTCATAAAGCGCAAGGCAAACAGGATCTTCTCAATGGCAGCTTCACTACACACAAAATCCAAACAAGCCTGTATAATGCATTCGCTGCATGGCTAAAATGAAATAAAGAAGCTGTTGTGTCTGTCTCTCCCTCTCTCTCCGCTGTCATTACTATTTTACAAGCATCAGCTTCATTACCAAACC
This sequence comes from Tor tambroides, assembly GCA_021397915.2. Classification (NCBI taxonomy): domain Eukaryota; kingdom Metazoa; phylum Chordata; class Actinopteri; order Cypriniformes; family Cyprinidae; genus Tor; species Tor tambroides. Next base: position 12,043 of record JAFVLL020012337.1, on the reverse strand, counting down.
ATATGCTTGGTAATCATGAAAGCTGTGGGTGCATCCCTTATATGATGTGGGACGGCTAAATTATTAAACGCGCCGTGCTGGCAAGGCCCGATTCAGATGTGGCAGCGAGCCCAGTCTCTTCTCACACACACACACACACACACACTCATGAAGGGAGATGAGGCACTGGGAGGGCAAAAAAAAAAAAAAAAAAAAAACTTCAAACACCTTTCCTGTGCATTTAGTGTAATGAACAATGTCTTAATTGAGATTGCCTAATTACCCAATTTAAAGATAATTAATATGATACTAATTAGCATATGTAAATGACACATTGCATAATTGAGGATCCCTGTTTTGAATTAGATGGCTCTACAATGAACCCGCACATAAAAAAAGAAAGAAACAAAGAAAGAAATAAGAAAGATACAAAAAAGCCATTGACGTAGCTATACAACCGTCAATCACTCCTGTGCTGTGGAATGCTGCAGATGCTCAAGCGCATTATCAAATCCAGTCAAGTTAGGTTATGTTATCATGCATAAAAGTCTGCTAATCTAGAGTAATTAAACTACTTATACAGTAATTTACCAGTGCAGGTTTTTTCAAGGTATCTTCCTGTGCAAATCTGAATGCTTTGTTCAGTATATTGTAAATTACTAGGTAAAAGGTTTTTCTTTTCTTTTTTTCTAAACCTGTTTCACACTACACAAAAGCATTTTTTTTTTTTTTTTTTACCATATTTATTCTGTATTGATTTAATATCATAAAACTACAGTATGTGGTTTGGGTTCCATTGTTGCTTTTTAAACATACACAGTAGAATTACTGATATCTTTTTCTGTAGCAGTCTATTCAGCTAATGTATGCTAAGCTTGCAGGCTAAAAGGCTAACGTATGTTAAGCTAACAGTAAAATAAACTAGCAGGCTAACCAGTTAGCAATATGTTAAAATAGCAGTCTCCTCAGCTGGAAGTATGCAAAGCTAATCAGTTAACCAGTTAACTTGCAAGCTAACTGAAAATAGGGTTAAAAATGTTATTTGGAAAGTAATTTGACAATTTATAGCTAAGTTACATAAGTGTCATATGCGTTTAAAATCATGACTTCTTATATTCACATAGTAAATACTATATTACAACCCAATCTTACGAGAAAGCGTAACTATTTTACAAGGTGGCAATTTCACAGGAATTTGTACAATGTGTTTTGGAGGGAAACATGCAGTTTTTTTGTTTGTTTGTTTGTTTTTTTAAGTAGGCCTAAGCATGTCCACCCCAACCATAACCATCAGTGGACTGTAAGCAAGTCATATGAAAATTTCTGAATAAAATTGTACAAATTCATAATAATTAACCACTAATATGCCAAACCGTAAATAATTATGAATCGCCATAAGAAAGCGATGTAGTATAAACCATGTGATTCAAGTGCCTCAAGTGATTTTGTACCACTTCTGGTAAGGTTTCATGCATTAGGCTACATTATTAACATGAACATCATTTATTAATCAAAGGTAACGTAAATTTCAACATTTACTAATATATTTAAATTCAAGTAGTATCTGTCAAAATTACTTATTGCACCGAAAACTAACATGAAAAGCTGTATTTTTATTAACTAACATTAACAAAGATTAATAAAGGCCAAATGTAATTTTTGACAGGAGTGAAGACGAAGCTGTAGGGATAGAAACGGATTGTACTGTTGTTTAACAACTTACCGGCTGTTCAGTTGGCAAAACACCAGTAAAAACGCCATGAAAAGTTTTGAAAATTCTGTTATCTAGTACCTTTATACAGTGTGTCCCATTGTAAAGACTAAAGGTCCTTGCACACTGAGTCTGAAATTTTCGTATGCGTTTTTTCATTTTTTCGTATTCGTCGTCCTTTACTGTCAAAATGCATGCTACGGATGCGAAAACGCAGAAACCGAACTGATCCAGTTCAGTTCAACAGAAATCGAACCTGATCCGAATTTTTTTTATGACGGACGAAAGTTTCGGAGGCAGTGTGTAAACGTGATTGACACAACATGAGGTCGTATTTATTTTTTAACGTGTGAAAATTTCGGACTCGGTGTGCAATGACCTTAAGTCTATCCCTCACTGCCTTGTTTTCTTCCATGTAAAATTCATTACGGTGCCTGCCCTGACTAAAAACCATTAATAGTTCATTTTAGCTAATGCATTAACTAATGTTAACAAATGTAAAGTGTTACTAGATTTCCAGTCAAGCGCAAAACAGAGGGCACATTAAAAGTTCAATCAAGAATCACTTTGGGATCCAAACGTGAATGGGATTGAATCTTGCACGCCATCAGCAGTCCTTAGATCATGTCATCTCAGCTGATCAAATGCAGCTGAAGTCTGCTGAAATCCTGAAGCATATTTAAAAAAAAATATGATGCCGCTGTGCTGACAGAATTTCCAGTCTGCATAATATTTGTCAGGTCAACAGATATTGAAGTTGAATTTCAGCAGATGATTAGTGTGTATGTATTGATAATCCGTGAGAGCCTCTTGACTAGGGCCGCCTGCAGGGTTGTAGAGAGCAGGGCCAAAGCGAGAGTGCCATGTGGCACCTGGGTCATACAGCTGCAGGCCTCCTGAGCCCCAGACATGCACACTCGCAACACACACTCCTGCTCTCCAATGGGCCCTATTTGCACTCACACATAATTCCTCATCCATGCTCATAAGCACGTACGCAGTGTGCCAGTGTACATGAAGAAACAAACACGCTCAAAAGATCATGTGGTCGACAGAGATAAACCAGACACAAACCGCCTGGCACATGCAATGAATAAAATCATTAAAATATTGCATGTGCTCTATTCTATTTTTCATATACAGTGACCCAATATATTTTGACATTTGCATGCGAAACAAAATATCACAACAAGTGGCATTTATTTACAGTCAGCATGAATTTAAAATTCATCCTAAGGAGCTAGTAATATTTTTTTTAAAGATGTCTTATGCTCTTCAAGGCTCACCAAGGCTGCATTTAATGATCAAAAATACAATAAAGACAATATTGAAAAATATTAAAAATTTAAATAAATGTTTTGTTTTGTTATATTTAAAAGTGTTCAGTTTCCATATTTCAATGTCCAGTGTCACATGATCCTTCAGAAATCATTCTGTGTTGATTTGCTATTCAAGAAACATTTTTTATTATCAATGTTGAAAACAATTGTGCTGCTCAATATTTTTGTGGAAACCGTGATATTTTTTTGTCAGGATTATTTAATGATTAGAAAATTAATAACAAAAACAGGATTGATTTGAAATACAGATCCTTTGTAAGATTATAAATGTCTATATTGTCACTTTTGACCAATTTAATGCATCCTTGCTGAAAAAAAAAAAAAAAAAAAAAAACCTACTGACCTTATATTTTTCTCATAACTGCTACTTTCTATCTTGTAGTGTGACTTTGTCACAATTACAACTTTGTTCCTCAAAATTGCAACTTTCTACATCACAGTGCGAGGTCTTATTTCTTGTTTTAAACTTTATCTCACAGTTACTATTTTTATTTTTACTTTGAGGTGGAAACAGGCTTCCACATGAACTACCATTGCGAATATGGCTAGAAAACTGAGAAAAAGCCCTGGCATCATTTGTTTGCAGATGTCACTTGGTTTGACATTTTGTACCTAATGCAATGAAATTACATTTCCAAGAGTTTCTGAATATGTTTAGAGGCCGCTGTACAGTATGCCACATCCACTAAGCAAACACAAGCTCCACATCCTCATTTTCTCTCGTCTCTAACACCATTTGTCTCGTCGTCTGGTCTTTCCTCCCTCTCTTTCCGCTCTGCTCTAACAGTGCTGGCACCTGTCACAGTTTGGCATCTCTGTGTTGGATGCAATCAGATCTGGTGTCAGTCAGTGGCCCCTGTCTGGCCTTCGGCCCCAGTCTATCTGCCCTGCACTGTAGAAGGAAGCGTTCCATCTCATCGTCTCCCCTGCCTGCTGCCTCGTCCTCTCACGCTCCCTCCTTCATGTCACCCCAAACCCAGCCCCGGCAGGGGCCATATGGTATCTTCTGCCCCCCTTCCCCAGCCCCGCCCTCTCCACGGTGCACCGAGACAAATCTCTCACTCCCTGAGCCACGCTGTCTCACATTCCTCTGTTCTCTTCATCCTGCCATCCTCCCTTCCTCTGCGCCTCTAGGTCTTAGCATGCTGCTATCTTCCCTCTGGGTGCACACAGGCGCTGTGTTAGTCTGGACGGGGGGTTGTGTAGGGAAGCACAAAGGAAGTGGAAGATGAAGATGTTAGATCATTGTAGAACAATTATACTGTGCTAATACTTATAGAAGTTGTACATACAGGAATTAAAATTCTATCATCATTTACTCATCCTCATTTTGTTACAAACCTGTATCTCCGTGGAATGTAAAAGGAGATTTTTTTTTTTTTATTTGCAATGAATTTTAGCCTGCTGAAAAAGTTCTAAAAGTGTCCAAAAATTTGGATCCTGCAGTGTGAAAAAATTGAACAAACAAACTGAAGGAACAAACTGAAGTAACAGTAATTAGAGACATCATTAAAATGTTAATACTCGCTTGTCTATATGACTTGACAGACATACGCACTGCTGTTCAAAAGTTTAAGGTTGGGGTTTTAATATTTCTGAAAGAAGCCTCACCAAGGCTACATATATTTCTTCAAAGATACAGTAAAAACCATTTGAAATAACTGTTTCTTGTTATCTGTGACATAAGTGTCAGGGATAAACAGCATCCAGAATTGAATCGAATCTTCCAACTCAATTTATTCGAATTTAAATTCAAGGAATATGACTAAAAATAACTAAAACTCCAATTGTGGGCAAATCAATTCAAATACTTCCAAATTTTAAAAGAGCTAATTCTTAAATTCTGAATTTTGCTCAACCCTACAAGGGCGTGCTTGGGTTTGTGTCGTACCATTTCAATTTTGTGAGACTCAATTAATGTAAAGATCTGCCAATCATGCTAAGATGCTTTATTGTACAGTGGGATATAAATAAAAATGATGTTACATAGATTGCCTCCAGCTTCGTCCCAAGATGCCACTGGGGTACATAATGTACAATCTGACAAGCAGTGAACATAAGGGAAAACACACACAGTATATACTGCTTTAGGCAAAAACGTTTATGCTGCTCTTTTACATACAATGAAAGTGAATGGGGACAGATGCTATCAAGCTCCAAAAATCACATAAAAGCACTTTAAATGCTGCATTCTTATTTGAATATGATGTGCTTGCTTGAATATGTGGAAGTATAAATGAGATTTGACAACTAGGAGATTTGGAAGGACAAGAGGGTAAGTAAATAATGGCAGAATGGTAATTTTTGTCTGAACTATTCATTTACTTTGCAAATAACAGAAAGAATATGGGCCTGAGATATAAATGTGAACATTTACTCCATTCCAAATAGAAAACTATAAGCATATTTTGTTAAATGAAAACAACAACTGTTGCAAAAACCACTGGAAGCAGTCTCTGCATGCTCTCCCTCAGAGATTCATCACTGCAAGAGTTCAGCCTGTCAATCAGCCCTCATTGCTCGGGTCTATGCCACAAACACACTGCTTTCATTAACATCTGCAGGGTATGTGTACAGAATTTATTTCAGTGAAATATCTGCTTAGTTTTACAAAGACACACACACTGAAAACATTTTCTCTGGCACACAGTCCACTATTTCATCTGAAGATTTATGAGTGTGTCGAACAGGAGTGTGCGCGTTGTGTGGATCCCTGTCACAGTGCCACTGGTGGGCAAAAGTCAGCACAGGAGCCATAAACACCACTGGGGCCACCTCTCATGAAGGGTGAGACAGGGCCAGAGACCTCCCCAATCACTCACTCACTCACACACAAACGTATAAAGACTACAGCTCTGTCCCAAACTCTAGTGTGCAGCTCTAGGCAATTCACACAGGACATAATACTGCATAAATAGATTATACATAATTTATTCAAACACGCATTAAATAATGAAGACAACAGTTAAGTAAAAAATATATTGAATATGCAATATAGTGCATTATCAAAATGCTCCTCTCTAGAGTTTTTTTCTAGCGTACTATCAAGTTTACAGACAATGACTTTTGAGGTAAATGTAACATAACGTGACACTGTTTACAAGTCATTCTACTGACATCTTTTCAGTGGTTGAAACAGAATTTGACAGAAGCACAGCATCTAATAATATCATAAAACAGCTTAAACTAAACCAAGGTGTTTTGGTGGTCTTAGCTGGCTACCTCTCAACCTGACCGGCTGACTGGTACTAAAAAAAAAAAAAAAACCTTAAGACTGATAAAACATACCAGCCTGAACCATCTTCAGCAGGCTGGGAAACCTCCTACCAACTTAGACTAATTTAAGTTTATTGCCACCAGGGAAAGCAACATAATTTTGCTACATACAGTTTGGTTCAGATTCTACACAGAAAGGTTAGGATGATGCCTTAAACCAATTTAGGTATAGGTACCTTACTCGATTTAAGAAGAAAACTTCTCTTTCTTTTTCACTCTGACACCTTTTACACCCACACACCTAGAAAGACTCTCAAATTGACACACTAACCAGCTGACCCATGACAGCTTCAGTAGCCTCACTTATGTGTGTAACTGTAAAAGCCCACAGCTCTAAAGTGCATGTCACAAGTTGTGTGGAACTGTCACATACGATCAGAGCAGATCAGAGCCGTGCCTTAATCTGAAAGCTAGACAGAAGAACGCTTGAGAAGAAACGGCCTGATCAGAGTGATTTAGGGGACTCAAAGTATGACAGACTCAAGACTGCCGCAAATAAACTTTAAACAGTAGTGATCACCGACTATGACCACGGGCACAACCATCTAACCCCTGCCAAAGAGCATTTACTCACTGGAGGAGAAAACATTTTGAGTGACATGAAGAAAAGGAGGTCTGCATGTTCCTCACTTCACTGAGAACCTCTTTCAAAAGGACTGTCATTGTTAATCATGCTACCTTTCGTTTGGTCTGTTCCAAAACCTGGTGAGCTGCCTACAGATGCAGCATTTTGAGGCAGCATATGTACTCTAAAGACATAAAGGCTGTTCCAAAAAGCAGTATTTTAAAAAAACAAATGAAAAATAAATTGTTTTACCCAGTAAATGTGTGTGCTATGCATCTATCCTTATTACTGTACTGTACTGTGAGGTTAGCAACATGCTAACTTCTATGTGGAGTTTCCTTGTACGGCACACATACTGTAGGCTGCGTCCAAAATCACAAACTTTCAGAACTTCTTTTAAATAAGTAGGCCTACTTCATAACTTTTTAAAAGTATGTTCTATAGAGCATGAGTGAATGTAGGAATGTAATCCAGACATACAACATTTGTCATGTTGTCACTGTCATGTGACCTACTAGCATCAGTTGCTTTGCTTCACTGCCATTCACAGCTGCTCTCCCGTGGATGTCCACTGGATGTGCACTTCAGAAAGTCAATGGACTCAGTAACTCATCAAGGTACATTTGTCTACTATATAGTAAGGAAGTACATAGCAGTAGTTGCTGCTTATGTACAGTAAATTGTTCCAATTCAATCACTTATGAAGTGTAATCATGGTTAGTATGCTTTCTTCGAAGTAGCTGCCTATGTAAGCAGCAGGCAGCACACAAGGTTTTGGAACAGAGCATTTTCTCTTTATCAAAATGTCAACTATATGCAGTTTATGAAGAAAGAAAAAAAAAATCAATATTCTGAAGGTAATCCCAGAATGCACCACAATGAGTGCAGTGAAAAAATAAATTCAGTGTGGTGGAGAAGTCTAGAAAAATTTTCATTACGAATAACTTTAAAATTCATTCAATACTGAAAAGTATTAGAGTTACTTAAAAAAAAAAAGCCAGCTTCGCAACATGCAAATATTAATCTATTGAAATCAATCTATTTATGTGCTACACAGAGTTGCTGCCTATGTAGAGCATTCAAAATTAGTAACTTATGAGATTATATGACAGTTAGTGTACTTTCTTAGAAGGCAGCTGTCTATATTGCTCACTTGGTTTTGGAAGATCTGTTGTCAGATATACAGTAGGCTGCATCCTAATATACATACCTGCCTATATATTAGGTGAAAAACAATATGTAAAAAGGCTAGTATATCTGATTTCACAATATTCATAAAAAGCTGGCAAAAAATACTGAAAAAGTAGGCCTACAACATTGTTAAGCACTTTACTATCCCATGAGGCCATGATTTGTGAATGGCAGTGAAGAGCCGCAACTGACGCTTGAAGGTTATGATAATGATAACATTATGAATGTAGTCATGTGAATTACATTCACATATAGAACTTACTTTTTTTAATGGCCGCAAGTAATTATTCAAAAGAAGCACCTACTCAGAGCATATGTGATTTTGGATGCAGACTCCAGCATGTTTTCCTGCAGGATGGCTTTAAATAATGTAGCTCCTGCTGCAAGGTGATAGTAAAAATCCTAGCCTAGCGAATGGCCATTAATTGACTCCAATGAACATTTTCTGCTCTGTTAATTCCATTAATGTTGCATACGCAGCGCTTTTCTCTCTACATTACCAGCTGCTTGTCTGTCGTCTTCATCATCACAACTACTTCCATGCAGCCAACACCAACATGTTTCAGACAAGGTGTTTGGTGATATGTATGCCCAGTACACGTGCTTCTAACACTTCAAGTATCCAGACAGAGACATAACCAGCTATACAAAAACGCTTTCATTGAAAATAGTAAAGTCCATTGGTGAGGTCAGTGATTAACTCATTAGTATGCACTAATTAGACATAGCCAAGGAAGCCACTCCTTGACCTTAAGAGCTCATTAGCAAGCTCATGGATGAGGTCAATAATGAGGTAATCCTTTGAAAAGTAATTATGGCAATGAAAAGTACAGTTTACACAATTAGTTCCTCTTAATTGCCTTATTAGCCTCTTTAAATGATCAATTACATAATGAGCCCACCAATGAAGCAAAACTTGATGTGATCAATAAAGTCACATATTTGTTTACTCATTAAATCACTAATGAACCTCAGTCGCTAAATATAAGGCATTAAAGTGAGACAGTATTTGTGTGGTCAACAGTTAAGAAAGTAACAATCCCACACTAATACACAGTCTCTAAGGTCATCTATTAAGTAATCAATAGCACTGTAATGTGAGCTCAAAATAAAGCAATTTTAATGAAGCCACTAATAAGTAAATCTGTGAGTTTATCATTGTTGTGATTGTACAGTTCACACTGTCATCTGTTCAGTCAGCTTGTAATATTTGTCAGTTTACTCTCCACTGTTATTGCCATAATGTCTTTGAAAGTCTCCTGGCACAAGAAGTGTCTCACATACTGTGATGAATGACCTTCATCACTGCGATGATAACCTTTCTAATCATTACTTGAGGCAGAGGCCAGTATTACTGTAGTTATGAATAATTTAAAATGTATTATTCCTCACCATTAAGTTTATTTTAGACTGGTGGTTATTTTGCATTTAATATGACAAATTATCCTCAATTTATTCATATACATACTTCTGCAGAAAAAAAAAATAGTAATAAAACTTAAATATAGAATAAATAAAAGACAAATGAAAAAATACACTACTGTTCAAAATGTTGAAAGACTTCTTGTATGCTCAACAAGGCTGCTTTTATTTAATCAAAATATAGTCAAAACTGTAATATTATGAAATATTATTGCAATTTAAAAGAACTGTTTACTATTTTAATATATTTTAAAATATAATTTATGGAAAAGCAAAATTTTCAGCAGCCATTACTTTAGTCTTCAGTGTCACATGAATCACAATCAAGAAATATTTATTATTATCAACGCTGAAAACAGTTGTGCTGCTTTGTTTTTTGTGGATTTATTTGAAACAGAAATCTTTTGTAACATTATTAATGTGTTTACTGTCACTTTACTGCCTCACTGATTAAAAGTATTAATTTCTTTAAAAAAAAAAAATCTTTCTGACCCCAAAACTGTGTAAACAAAGTGTAAATAATCTTTTTACATTATGTTAAATTCTTAATACCGATTGTACAGTTGTAGGTACCAACCACAATATCAGCTGTCATTCAAACTTGATTAACTTCTATCACATCTTTTTTATATTCCATGGCCCTCTACACAAAATCTGTTATATTTCACGACTATTGTTAGTGTTCTGATTACATTATCTTCACAACCTCTTCATTTTCTAAAGCCTGGTAATCTACAGCTGTGCTTACCTTTTTAATCCATTAAAATAAACATAAAACAAACAGCAAAATCCCCCGTTAGCACTACAGAATGCATTATCTCTCATAAACATTACTGGAGATTGCATCTGCAGTGTAGCATTTGCAGAACAAAGACTCGGAGGAGCGGTTCAGTATGTGAAGTCTAATGCGCACACATATTTACATGCTTATTTAAATAATTCATATTCATTTGCGTGATTGTGTTCACACTCCATCTTGCCTCTGAGCCATTTTTGTTATACCATATTATCCTTTAAGGATAAAATTTAAACATTCCTCATGCTCTTGATGATGCCAATACCAATATCAAAGATCCCTTTCTTTCTACAGGTCTTTAATATGTTGTATGATCATCAAAGGGCGCCTGCAGAGCTCAGCCTCAGGCACCAAGCATGCTTTTACACACTCTCGCCGGATGACATATCACGTCAAAAGCCCTGTGTAAATTATGAATGAAGCAGTTACCAATTACCATCATCTCTTCTGTTTGATGCCATAGCATTGATGAAAACAGATCTAGGCAGGCTTGTTACTCGCAAGCGTTGTCTAGCTGCGGCGGAGTTCTGTGTTTTTTAAGGGGGGATGGTGAGCTTTACCTCCAGACAGCTTAAACTGACCTTGCATTCGTGTTGTTGTACCTGAAGACTGAAATGAAAGCTCAGGGACCCCATCTGTTCCAGTGTAATGACTGTGCTATTTGAAGGCAGGAAAGGTTCGTCTGGAGCAGCTGGTATCTTTCCCCATGACCTTTTAGCATTCCTTCCCTCGCCATCTGACAGATGTGTCAACTCGATTATTTCAAAAGAGCCCTGAATAAATAACCAATTGTGAGCATGGGCTAACCTGAAGCGATGGTGAAACGTGGCCGCCGCTTGCTTTCTCACAATAAAGCACCGCAAACGACCAGATGGCTACGTTAAAACGCCACCGCAAGAGTCGCAGAGTGTGTTTACTTCAGTTCCTTGTGATGGTTTTTGACTAAATGGCTTTTTTGGAATGGTGACTGGTGGGCCTCCTCTACGGGAGTAATGGGGTGAATTGAACGCCATTGTGCGCTGTTTGCCCTTGGAGCCAAACTATTAGCCAGTGGAAGGGGTGGGCAAGCGAGAAGAGGGCCGGGGGGGCCTCAGGTGTTGCTCGGTGGCACTGAATGGATTCCCTCTCAGGCTGGAAGCACACAGCTGAGGAGGGCTGCTGTCGAGGGCGGGGGCTAATTGACTCACTGAGTGATTGGAGGACTGTGAAGAGGCGACCGCAATCAGACCTGCTCTGATAGAGTTTGATGCCTCCCTAAATAGTTTTCAAATGGAGGAGCAGGTGCTGTTTTCAAGCAATCCGAATGCCGGTGTGTGTGTGTCTTCGTTCCCACAGTGAAGGTGAAAATGCTCACGTGGATCTAAGTCCTTGGACGCTTAGATGTTGTTAGTGGTCCGAGCTGGGATAAGCCCGTCCCATATATCATCCGTCGGTGTCCTTTATTCCCAGCTCGGATTCAATCTTGAGGTTTTTGAGGCTTTGTAAGCCCACAAGTCTGCAGGGTCTGCACCATGATGGGCGCTTTAACACTATTTTGTCAATCACAATCGCTTTGATGTATAGGAGTAAAGCTCCTCATCAATGCAGCGCACCTTCGGGGGTATTAGGGGCTCTGTCATGGCACGCGGCTTTACGGAGGCCTCCGCAGACAAATCTGGCTGTGATGAGAAGACTGGAATGTAATTTGGTTATTCCCTGGAGACTGCACACATGATGGAGCTGTACAACTAAAGCAATTGATTCCAGCTATAAAAGATAAACCA
>JAFVLL020012336.1:0-19301 GCA_021397915.2 Tor tambroides | reverse complement strand
GGACCTAATACAGACAGGTGTGTGTGTGTCTTTCCAAATCATGTCCAATCAACTGCATTTACCATAGGTGGACTCCAATCAAATTGTAGAAACATCTCAAGGATGATCAGTGGAAACAGGTGCACCTGAGCTCAATTTTGAGTGTCATGGCAAAGGCTGTGAACACTTATGTGCATGTGATTTTTTTTTTTTTTTTTTTTGGATAAATTTGCAAAGATTTCAAACAAACTATTTTCACGCTATCATTATGGGGTAGTGTTTGTAGAATTTTGAGGAAAATAATGAATTTAATCCATTTTGCAATAAGGCTGTAACATAAAACGCGGAAAAAAGTGAAGCGATGTGAATACTTTCCAGATGCACTGTAAATGGTGAAATAATGAAAGCATCTGCAGAAATAAAGCCTTTTTATTCACAGACCAAGACATAAGATCACTCTGATGATTCTGGAGCAGTTTGTTCTTTAGCATGTTTGTTCTGGTGGGTCTGAAAACTACCTAAATAAGCGAATCTCTCGCCGCAGATGGAGCAGGAGTAAGGTTTCTCTCCTGTATGAACTCGCTGATGGACCTTGAGGATGTCTGATCGAGCAAATGTCTTGTCACATTGAGAGCATTTGAAAGGTCTTTCTCTGCTATGAATCCTCTTGTGGTTTTGTAAAGTACTATGTTTACTGAAACTCTTCCCACAGATGCTGCAGTGATACGGTTTTTCTCCAGTGTGGACTCTCTTATGAAGTCCAAAATGGGCTGGACTAGAAAAGCTCTTCCCGCAGTGGGAGCACAGATATGGTTTCTCTCCGGTGTGAGTCCTCTCATGACATTTCAGGTAGGATTTGTGACGGAATCGTTTGTCGCAGTGTTTGCACTGAAACGGTTTCTCACCTGAGTGCATTTTTTGGTGTGACCGTAGACTAAGTAACTGCCTAAAGGTTTTCCCACATTCACTGCATTGGTACGGCCTCTCCTTGGTGTGAACACGCACATGTGTCTTCAGATGAGATACGTACATGAATCTTCTCTCACAGTGAGGGCACTTGTAAGGTCTTTCTCCCGTGTGGATTCGCTTATGAACAACGAGATTTCCTTTGGTGCTGAAATACTTGTCACATTCACTGCAGTGGAAAGACTTTTCGTCGTGTCTCTTTATATGAATTTTCATATTCTGAGCAGTGGTGAAAAAAACCTTCCCACACTGTTCACAGCAAAACTGCCTCTTCCCGCTGTGCTCTTTTGAATGAAGTCTCCTCTCTTCTGCGGTAGGAAAGCTGATGTCACATATATTGCAGCTGAAGTCTTTCTGTTCTGTGTGTTTTCTCTCATGTCTCACTAAATGACCCTGTGAGCTCAATGTTTTTCCACAGGTGATGCAGGAGAAACTCTTCAGCTGATCTTTTGAGGTCGAGACTGTTTCTTCATCTCCATCAGAAGATGAACCACCATTGACATCTGAAAGGAACAAAACTTTAATAAAACCACCTTAAAATGTACTTGAATAGAGTTAGACAACATCCATATAATTTATAAAACAAAATATGAGTCCAGGTCAAATCGACATTAATAAAATGCAACTCTTGTTTTCCACAGCTTGGTCTGTAGTAAATGCTCCACACAAAAGCATATGTCTGCATGATGCTTTGTTATTTTTACAATTAATGAATAATTATTATGCTACTCATATAAATAATTGTCACAATATACCATAGCCCCAAATTAGAGAAATTTGGGACATTTTGTAAAATGCAATGAAATCAAGAACCTGTGATGTGTTAATTTTCTTAAATTCTCTTATTTAATTGACAAAAGTACAAAGAAAGAAAGATCTCTAATGGTTTCACGTTTTGTAAATATAAACTCCTTTTGATTTTGACGGAAAGGACAGGATTCTGAGTGTGGCTAAGTATGGTGTCCCATACTCAGAATTTGTGCTCTGCATTTAACCCATCCAAGTGCGCGCGCACACACACACACGGAGCAGTGGGCAGCTGTTTTTGCCGCGGAGCAGTTGGGGGTTCGGTTCTTACTCAAGGGTCTCACCTCAGTCATGGTGTTTAGGGTTGAAGAGAGCGCTGGTGAATCATTTCCCTCACCAACAATTCCTGCCAGACCTGAGACTCGAACCCACAACCTTTGGGTTACAAGTCCGACTCTCTAACCATTAGGCCACGACTGCCCAACACACTCCAAAAAACGTTGAGACAGAGGCAAAATAAAAGTGGAAAGGTTACAGAACATCAAAATTAATCTCAGTCACATTGACGTTGAGTCAAAATTCCAACACTAGAGGTCCCTGTACCTTTTTGGGGTCCCTTTTGACTAGGTCTGTCTGGAAGAAGAGATTGTAATTATCTCAATGAGACATTGCTGGCTAAACAAAGGAAATAATAATAACAATAATAATAACAATAATATATTAAGTGCCACAACTGGTAGAACTGCGTTACGAGTCCACTGTGGTGCAGATTCAAGTGCACCTCTCCTCCTCGTAAACTTCCAATGCCCAGAAAGGAAGACCACCATGTCCTTCGAGTTGGGACAGTTTCTACATAATGTCAGAGGTCATATCAACCAGAAGGCTGTTCTTCTGCTTAAAAATACTAATAAAAATAAACCCCTGGTGAACCTAGTTGTGAACATCACTTCCTCTAGTGTGAATAGTTCCCTTCTGCTGTCCTCCAAAGCAGACATAAAGCTGTGCAGATGATCTGAAAATCTATGTGCATTCCAAACAGATGCACACGGCTCACAGTGGGCACAACAGGGATGAGGATTGGGTCTCCCTCAACAGAAGGGAGAAGGGCTGTCCAAAAAAAATAAATAAATGAATATTAAAATAAAAATTCACATTCGAATACAAAAATGCTGCATTCGAATTTTAGGTGCGCATCAGGCAGCCTTATATGTGGCACACAAGATGCGATGACGATGTAGGTGTCGTTGCATTTTAATGGTTTTTTAGCCTATCCAGTTGAACCCACTGGATGTGGCGCTGCTCATACAAAATATTGCGGGAAAAGAGAACAATGCGGAGATGATGTTGTTTACCTCAAAACTGGAACCAAGCCGTTCACACAGAACGCATATTATCGCATTTTCTAGAAGGACGTCTATCACCGTTGCACTCGCGTCTCGCACAAGAGAGCGGCATGTTTAGGAAGTCATGTAAAATTAATGTAAGTTCAACTCTTTTAAAAACACATGTCTCCTGACTTTAAGGCAGTTTTTCTGCATCCCACTGCATCTCATGTTTTTAAATGAAAAAAGTAGGCTACTCTTTGTGATTGGTTTTCGGTCCTTAAACTATACATACTTACATGATGCTTGTTGTTTCTAATTGTTTAAGCAACATAATTAATTATATATGGTTTATAAACATTACTTTAAACATTATGCACTTTTTTCAAAGATAGTTTTGTTTTTTATTGCTTTGAAGAAACGTACATTAGTACGGTAATATTTTGCTCGATGCACCCTCTTGTAGCCATAGGAGAGAAGCCAAAAGCTATTTTCCCCCTAACAGAAATTATGCCTTTTAAATTCGAATATTGATAATATTTTAGTACAAAATTCGAATTTAGTTTTTCAGCCAATTTGACAGTCCTAGAAGAGAGAGCCTGCAGGGTCACCACTTCGTCCCTAAAGGGTGGGATCCTTGGGCACATATCCAGGTCAGGGTCTCAGGAAAGCGTGGGAGTCTGCCAGCCCAATTTCTAGGCACATTTCGTTGATGGAGAGGGCATGCAGATCCTCCACCCTCTTGACTGAAGCAAGCACAGTCAGTAAGATAGAGAGGGCACTCTCTCTGTTAGACCCGCAGAACCATTGGGAGATCTCAAGAGTGGATAAGGCATGGTCTCGGAGGATTCAACCTCCTTGCACCTCTCAGGAATCTAAAGGCCCTTTCGTGCCGTGTAGTTCTAGGAACTTAGTTCTGGAACCAGCCAACAGGGTCATTCCTAGAGGACCAATCTCTCCCTCTGGCCATTTTCCTGGTTGTATTTGCACCGGCAGCGGTAACTCTGAAGCGATCGATAGCTACATCTTTATTCTCAGCATTTACAAACATTAACAACTGGAAATGGAGGACACCGTAATCGGAGCTGTTTTTTGTTGTGCATTGTGGGTTATATGATAACAGTTATGTTATGCAAATGCACAGTTTACGTGATTGAAAGGGCATGAAAATCTGACCAGGGGCCAGTTTTACTAACAGCTTCCACCAACGCAAACCATCTTTTGGCGTTAAAATTGTACTGTCTGGTTTTACTAAAAACGCGTAGTGACAAATTAGCGCTGAAAAGGCACGGACACAGTTTGCTTTTGCACCTGACCTTATTGAATATACATTTGTGGGACTTTCCTTTTTAGATGCAAAATTTACGGAAGGAGAGTATTCATGGCATTTGCGCCATCATTTAACGCCAAAAAAAAGCATGTCAAACTTTGTGCTTGAAATTATGCAGAGAGCAGAAAGCGTGTGGTAGAAGAGAGAGGGTTTTTTCCACATGCATCTCATGCTAATTTGCCGTTTAATAAAACTGGCCCTAGATCTCCTATAACAACTAGCAGTGTTATCATCGAGGCTGAGAAAAGAACACAACGATTCAGACAACAGGTAAATGCCATTATTGCTGTTTTCCATGTTCGTGAAGTAAATATTTTTACATGGCTTTTTAAAAATGCCAGGTAGCCAGTGTTTCGTATGCATTTGGCCAATTAGCGAACATTTACGTTACTTGTAGTACTTATATAGCCAAAAAAAAAGCCAAAAAGCAGGAATTTCTGTCAATAGTTCTAGGAACTATGGAAAGGTTCTTCCTATGCGAAAGTGCCTTAACCAGATTGTGATGCACAGCAACCACTTCTCCACTTGGGGAACCGCTGTAAAACCCCTTGCCGGACCAACATTGAGGGTTGTGAGAACGGAGGAGCCAGTGTACAGTGTTCTGGCAGAGAAGGATGCCTTCCACGTTTTTCAGAGATTCTTGTGCACTTCCGGGAAGAAAGGAACTGGGACGGAGCACGATTGAGTGTCATGCTTGGATCCAAAGAACCAATCATCCAGCCAAGAGTGCTCGGAGCAGGGTGGAGAAGTCCACTCAAGCTCAATCCTCTCCCCTGCCTGACAAAGAATAGCTGCCATCTCAGCGTCAGCCTCTGAATGAAATGTAACACCCAGAAGTGCAGTTTCAGCCGAATCATCTCCGTCCGATAGCTCCAGCCCGCTCTCCAATGCTGATTGACAGCTCATACTCCTCACGATTCCTGAATGAGAAATCAAACTCATGCCGAGACGTGCTCTCAAACTCAGCCGGTAACTCACGCATGCCCTGTGGGAGGAACGAGAGTGGGGATTTACCCAGGCGAAACTACTGCCGTGAGACCTCCTTGCTCTTCTTCAGTGCACATCTCTGAGGCCTCGTACCTGGAAGCAGGAGGACCAGGGTGGGAAGCAGCTGAGGTGACTCGCAGTCTTTCAGAAAAGAACGGGAGCCGCGAGTGCACCGTGAGGACATGAACCATCCATGAGGGCTGGCTGCTTCATCATGGACGCAGCCCAAACACTGAACACAGTGAGTCTGCCTGTCAGAAGGCGAGATGTAGAAACAGCAACCAGAAGGACATGGATGGAAAGGTCTGCCTGTGCCTTAGATTCAATGACGAGGAGTAAGAGAGGTGAATGATGTGCTGCTTCTCAGAGAGAGAGACGCTTGCATTGGCTCCGAAGAACAGAACAAGTGAGCAAATGCCACACCGAAGCACACCGGCCTACTATGCAAATTTTGTTTGCCAATTTCATTGGGTGTCTGTGCACCCAAATGCGATCTCTAGTGTCTGAACTTTGACTTAAACATTGAAGTGATCGACTGAAAGGGAACCGTTGTCACCTAACACAGTCTGCCACTGCATAAAGAAATGCAACTGAATCTGTTACTCACGAAGAAAGCTACACATCAATTTTATGCATTGATGCCACCAGGTTTTCTGGGCCCAAGCTCATCTCAGATAGACAAAAAGACAGTGGAAATGTGTGCGGTGCTCAGATGAGTCTTTGGGAAAAAAATGGACTTTTGAGCTCTCTGTCCCAAAGACCAAAGGGACCATCCAGACTTTCGCAGAAGCAAACTCTGATGCATAACATGAGGGAGCAGCAGAGCAAACGGCATGGGGGACTGGACTATATATGATGGTACCATTGACATGGAGGCATATATTGTGACTGTACAGAGACCTGATGCCATCAAGATGACATCTTCCATGGGAATTCCAT
Organism: Tor tambroides; assembly: GCA_021397915.2. NCBI lineage: Eukaryota > Metazoa > Chordata > Actinopteri > Cypriniformes > Cyprinidae > Tor > Tor tambroides. Next base: position 13,031 of record JAFVLL020012336.1, on the reverse strand, counting down.
GGTTATTAGATTAAGACAATGCCAGGCCTCATCCTGCATGCATGACAACAGTGTGGTTTTGTAGACACAGATTGATTGCACTTCATCGGCCTGCCTTCAGTCCAGATCTGTCTCCTATTGAAAATGTATGGCCCTTCATGAAAAGGAGAACCAGACAACGACGACCACAGACTGTTGAGCAGCTGAAGTCTTGTATTAGGGCTGGGCGACATGGCCAAAAAAAATATCACGATAATTGTCAAATATTTCTTTCAATCTTAAAGCCAGATTTTTGCTCCAAGTGTCAAAGTTGTAGAAACCAGACCATTAATTGTCCTTAACAAAATAAATATCTTAATAGAAAAATGTATTTCTTAGTTTCTGCATGTTCTAATGAGTGATATTGTTTCAAATCAAGGTTTTGTGTTGCCTAATAATGATAATCGTAATATTACTTTTCGTCTGTTAGAAATGCACATTTGATAGTAGTAGTAGCTTGAGTTGGGATGCAGATGTAAATTTTTGTTCATTATCAAAATCCAGTATCATCTGTAAAAACTGTAGCAATCTCATTTTAATTCGGTGAAATTGAATTATACTGACCAAATTATTAATATTTTTTTATTAACACTTGGTCTCCCATACTAGCATACATTTAAATCATGATAAACACAGTTAAGACCACACATATAGCACACCTCAATAAAACTGTAAAAATATAACTATATGGTTTTTAGGTATTTGTACGAAAACAGTACTAAAACATTTAGTATAAATTAGTGCTGTCAAATGATTAATCGCGATTAATCGCATCTAAAATAAAAGTTTTTGCTTACATAATATATTTGTGTATACTGTGTATATAAATTATCTATATATAAAGACACAGATACAGTATATATTTTGAAAATATTTACATGCATACATTATATATAAATATATTTAATATATAAACGTGACATTTTCTTAAAGGAAAACACCACCGTTTTTCCATATTCCAATATGTTCTTCCCTCAACTTAGACGAGTTGATACATACCTCTCCCGTCTCAGCACGTGCACTTAATCGCTCTAGCGCGCGGCGCCACTATGCTAGCGTTTAGCTTAGCACCATTCATTCCTAAGGATCCGAACAGGGATGAATTTAGAAGCCACCAAACACTTCCATGTTTTCCCTATTTAAAGACGGTTACATGAGTAGTTACACGAGTAAGTATGGTGACACAAAATAAAACATGGCGATTTTCTAAGCGGATAAAAAATGATAGCTATAATGAATGGCGGAAGAGCACTTCGCAGCACTTCGACCTCGGCGCAGTAATATCATCACTCCTGAAAAGTCCCCCTCCGTCAATAGAACCAACATGTTTTCAGGAGTGATGATATTACTAAAGTGTTTTGTGTAACGTGCATGACCTTTTTTGTATGACGGATGAGGATTTAACTGAGGAATTCTCTTTGAAGAAGAGCAGGAAGAAGCCCTTTCAGTGGCAAGTGATACTTAATTCATTTTATTGGTCAGGCTGATTCTGATTTGTAAGATTATTACTCAATGGTATTGTTTAATTTATGTAAATGCTTTTTAGTCTATATGGGATTATCACGTGCGCATTGAGTTTGTTTATTTTTATTTATAAGGAAGGGGATGGGGGGCCCGCAGCTGTATTAGCTCAGGGCCCTGCAAACGCGGGACTGGACACAGTGTTAAACATCCCTCTGTCCCAACTTTTTTGGAGTGTGTTGCAGCCATCAAAATCTAAATTTATTTAAATTTACAAAATACAATTAATTTGGTCAGTGAAAACATCAGAAGTCCATATACTTTTGCCTTTTTTCAAAATGTACCATTTTTTTCTGATTTGGGGTTGTACAAAACAAACATAATTTGATATTTGGCCAAATCAAGCAGCCCTAAGAACAAACCTGGAGCTCTTTAAAAACATTTTTAACCCCAATCTATTTTTTTTTCCTGTAAATTGTTCAGCCCTAATATCATTTTCCATCATGTTCCCAAATATCTCAGAAAATCTGCACCATCAGTCGATATGAACCTGATCCTGCAGAGTCTCTGCTGACATTCAACTGTCATCAAAAACAACAAAAGGTCATTAACACACCTGGAGGAATGAAATCTTCATCATCATCATTGCCATTATTCTCATAATCATCATCATCATCCACTGAAGGGTCCTCATGACTCTGTTGTTGTTGTTGCTCTGCGGTGGTTTCTTCTGCTCTGCTCTCTATCAGGTTCCTGCAGTCCACCAGTTTGACGGAGCACATCTTCAGCGGCGTCTGCTGTTCTCCAGCGTTACAGTCAGAGGTTTGATCAGTGGATTCATGATCCTGAGCGTCAGTATAACAGAGTAAAGTGAGGCTGAGCTCTGAGTCCTGTGTGTCTCTGGATCTCTGATCTCTGACGCTCCAGACTGAATCCTGAGCTTCTGCCCCATCAGCCACACGCACTGAAACCTTCTCCACATCCTGACAAACACAACCAGCTCATCAGTTCAGAATCTGACAATAATTTATAGTTATTTTGTTTGTGAATCAGCTTAGGAACTTAATTATACATTAAAAGACAGTCATTTCATCAGACAAACCGACAGTGATTGAAGTGAAGGATGAAATGAAGAGCTGTTCAAACCTCTCTGTTCAGTTTGTCTCCTCTTTCTCTCAGCTTTGTCTCCAGTGAAGCCACCTCTTTCTTCAGCCGACAGATTTCTGTGATGAAATCCTCAATATCCAGCATGGACAGATCAGTTCCTACTGATTTACAGCAGACCACATCCACCTGCGCTTTCATGATCAACATCTGAACACAAACACATCATGCTTAGCTACAAAAAGACACATTTATAATGGACTGATCAAACTCATTTACATATGATTAGGTGTTTCCTCGGATTGCTTTAATTTAATATATTTTTTAAAAATATCACATGTCAATCTTTCATATATGATATCATTTTTACACAATAAATACTAAAATTATGTTTATTAGAGTTAATGGCCACATATTTTATTATACATTTTTTTATTGTATATTTGACCATTAACAATGTAAACAAACTTTCATTATATTAATGTACTTTAGTAAAATTCACTGCCTTCATATGGCCAGTCAATCTTACTGTTTCTTAGTTCAAATATATTTACAATAACTTTTTATGGTTTTCAACTGAATGTCTGGGTTAATATGGAAAAACTGTCAAAGCTAAACATAAAAAGCATTTAATAAAAAGTTCTAATAACAAAACCTTTACATAAGAACAATTTTTAAATCTAGTATTACCATGCAAAATTAACCTAGAGACAAAAAAAAGGTGCTCAAGAAATCATATAATCACTATAATAAGCTAAACACATAAAATTCACCGTGGCATTGTCCCTGGATAACTTCTGATTCACTGTGCACGCACGCACACAGACACTGATTTGATGTAACTCACCGCCTGCGGTTTCGACTCATGAGCGGGATCTTTTATTTCCGGGATCGCTGCATCTTTCATTATCAAACGATCAGCAAACCCAGCGTCAAACTGGGCCTTGTTTACAAAACACTCATCGCTGAAGTGGCGGGAACAAACAAACACGTGCGTGCACCTCCGCTGCTGCCCCGGAAACACAAACTGCATCCACTGTTCCCTTAACGCTGGGTTCTTTGGGAAGCTGTACAAGCTTATCTTTCCCACACAACCGAAAACACACTTTTTTGGCGACATTGTTGATTTCGTAATCTAGAAACAAGACAGAAAATCCTTCTGGAGCCAGTCCTGTGCGCGTGCTCTTCCCGGAGAAGTGACAAGAAGTCCCGCCCTTCATGACGTCATAGAGGGCCATACGGGGGAAAAAACGTACTATTTTATTATATATTTACTTAATAATAATAAAAAAGTAATAAATAATGTCTATCATTTTATGTTGAGGTTTGTATTATTTTGTGTAGGCTTATGCTGTTTTTAATTTTTATTTTTGAGCATTAAAAAAAAAAGCTTGTGTAAACTATGGTTGAGCTAACTGAGAAAAAATGCAACAACAATTTGTAACATTTTTCAAAAACAAAATAAAATATCTCCTAGAGGGAAATATTTTTGGAACTCTATAATTGAGAATATTGGCTGGAGAAGAGCTTGATTAATTCCTCTTAAATAGTGTATTTATAATAAAATAAAAGAAATACACTTCAAAATTGTGCATTTACCCTTCTAAATTTTTGATATCAAGATTCACTGTTTTTGTAATAGTGAGAAAGATGCTGACTCACTTATTTTTTGACTAAAGTTGTAAATAGGTTTTGAATGGATTTGGCAGAATTTATATTTTATTTAACGAATATTAATTGCTTTACTTTAAAGAATGTTACCTTGTATTATGAAAACAAAAGCAATAAAGATCTAGAATTTATTGTTAACCTTTTTTTATTTTATGAGCAATTTCACATACATAAACAAAAATATCTTAATTCATCTCCAATGTTAAATTTGTTTCATTCTGATTTTGACTTATATTTCTTCAATAAGACCGTCTGTTAGAGTCTGTGACACATTTAAAATACTTATGATACAATCTTCAATCCCCCTGGTACTTTGTAATGTCAAGTATTACTCTTAAGTAATACTTAAGAGATGATATTATGGCCGTAGAGTTGTAGAGAGAGATATATATATATATATATATATATATAGTGGCGGGAGGAGCAAACGACAGATACAGTGGGTGTGGCGTCAGGCCTCGGAGAGGCTTTTATTCAACAGAAATAATAAAAATAGTGTCCAAAGTGAGAAAAGTGTCCAAAATAAACAAGGGGGGTCTGGTGTCCTCGTCGTGTTACGAAGTTCGTGAAGGAGGGGCAGTGTTCGATGAGGAAGGGTCCAGGGAAGGGGCGGAGTCCGGTGGCCGCACGCGCTCCCCTCTCTGGTCCGGGGCGCGAGGGGCGCCTGCAGCTTCCTGCAGCGGCTTCGCTCTCCTGTGACCCGCGGCACGTCTGGGGGATTCCACGGCCCGGCATCCTGGCCCGTCAGCCGTCACGGGTGCGGCATCGTCCGGACTCGCGGGTCCAACGGCTCGCGTCTCTGGCGGCGGTGGGAAGCCCTCGACGCTCCCTTCCTGGACCCACGAGGACACCAGCGTGCATGCACGGGGGAAGAGACCGGTCTCTCGAGGAGAGGCGCACTCGGCATTTAAACGGCGGCGGTGATGAGGCCCTATTCGATTCAGGTGTGCCTCATCACACGACCGAACTAGTTTCAGCGCCCCTCCTCTCACACGCCCACTCCCGTCGGGAGCCTGGTGAAGGGCGGCGAATAAGGGACGGGGTGGTGATGATATTAAAGGGGGGAGGCAGCCGACTCGTCACAATATATATATATATATATATAGACACACACACACACACACACACACACATATATATATATATATATATATATATAGTTATTGCTTGTAACATCTTGTGATTCATGACAATGAAGTAACTTTTTTTTAAAAATAATTTAAAATACAACTAATATAATGATATATACCTAAACATAACTAAAATAATGACTTGGACACCAAATATGCCTGCAATTACAGAATCACCCATAAATACCGTATTTGGGGGAAATTTGACAATAATGGTCCTAAATATTAGCTTCATTTACTTACAGAATGGAAGTTCTTGACAGATTTCATGAGAATCATTCAAGTACATATCAGACAAACAGCTTCTGATCTTCTTTCTTCTGTATCATTCATGCTGATATTCTGCACATCAGGACAGCGGTGAGTACAATATAATTATTCAACAGTTCTATTAACAAACAGTTAATATTGAGCAGGGCTGTGTAGGAACAAATTACAAATACTCAGTCAAGTTATCAGCATCTTCCTCTATATGTTACGGTAAATTTCAGATTTCTTACTAAATAATCTCAATATATGCTTGCCTAGGGCTTGAAAATTGGTGTAAGGTTGTGCCCAGCTAACAATTTTTGGTTCCCAGAACGTTTGTAAGAATGTTCCAAGTTGGTTAGCTAGGAAAGTTTCCTTAACGTAAATAGAACATTCCCTTTAGTTTAGAGGACCGTTCTATTTACATTCTTAGAGGGTTCCCAGAAAGGTTTCTTAAGGTTCCCAGAACGTTCTCCTAACCCAGTGGTTCCCAAACCTGTCCTGGAGGCCCCCTGCCCTGCACCTTTTGTAATACACCTGATTCCACCTGATTCAGCTCGTTAGTAGAGACTGCAAGAACTAAATTGGGTGTGTCTGATTAGGGAGACATACAACATTTGCAGGGCAGGGGATACTCCAGGACAGGTTTGGGAACCACTGTCCTACCCCCTTGGTCTCAAACTCAGTTCCTAGAGGGCCGCAGCTCTGCATAGTTTTGCTCTGACCCTACTCAAACACACCTGATCCAGCTAATCAAGGTCTTCAGGATTACTAGAAACTTCCAAGCAGGTGTGAGTTGGAGATGGTTGGAGCTAAACTCTGCAGAGCTATGGTCCTCCAGGAATTGAGTTTGAGACCACTGTCCTAACCTCTTTACTCCGATATACCACTGCTGTACATCAGTAATCATCCAGCACTCCCGCTTCCCGTAGACTCGGCGACAGATATGGACCTTAATAATCAGTACTACAAACCATATCTTGTTTTAAACTATTGTTTATTCACTAAACGTAATCAGACCACATTTAACCATCATAAAGAGAATTAAATGAGACTGAATTATTCGTTACTACGTAAGATTTCTTTATAATAACTACCATGTACCATACTCAGATTTTATGTTTCATAAGTACCAAATAACTATGACTTAAACAAAATATTGGGTTTAAAAAATGTGAATTTTATTTTTACAGACATTAAAAATTAATAACAATTAGTTGACTTTAACTAGGATAACATTACATTCATTTCTTACTACTGAATTGATGATGTGCTTCTCTCTTTTGGTCAGTAAACAAAAACTTCTCGGTTAACATCATGTTCTGTTTAATCAGATGTGTCAAATCTCTCTGAAATCACAATATTTAAGGTCATTTCACAGAATTCGTCACGCACAGAAACTTTGCACACTGAGTCCGATGCGTATTAATTAGTCCGTTGCAAAAAAATGAGCAAAACAGTAATAAGTGGAGTCTTTTGTTGATGATTTTGTTGTCCTCTCGCTTCTTAAAAAGAGAAAAACAAAGGAAATATTGGATCCATCCAATCCTGAGATATAGAGAGTTTCCCCTCCTTTGTAAGGAGCATGGGATTATCACGGGTGATTCAAAGTTTACTTCAGGATGTCAGTGGCTCAGTTTGTTAGCGATACTAGAGCCACATATTAAAAAGAAGACCACCAATTTCTGTGAATTCAGTGTGCATCACTCATCACCAAACACCAATGACTTGTACATACACTATATAGACAAAAGTATTGGGACACCCCCTTCTTTAGAACAGAAAAATGCACTTCCAAATCTGTGGCAACAACGATGGGAACATAATTCATGTATTTAAAAATTGTATTTCCGTCTCTGTTGCAACAGTTTTGGAAGTGTCTAAAATGACTGAACCCATATGTACAAGTCATTGGTGTTTGGTGATGAGTTTTTGGCTCAAGGTCTGCATTTACAGTCACACCAGAGCCAGTGTTCAACTGGGATTAGGACTTGGTTTTATGCAGACCAGTCAAGTTCTTCCACACTGACTGAATCAATCATTTTCTTTTTGAACCTTGTCTTATACACAGAGGCATTGTCATGTTAGAATAGAAAAGGGTCCTGTCCAAACTGTTGCTATAATATTAGAAGCACACAATTTCCTAGAATATCATTATATGCTTTAACATTAAGATTTGTACTCATAGAAATTACTAAAGTAGTCAAACCTGTTCATTAGAAGGGGACGACCCAATACTTTTGGCAATATAGTGTATATACATATAACCATGATATACACCTACGAGATGGACATAGAGAATGCCCATCCTGTTTGGGTATCCAGCATTTACTTGTCAGTATTGAGAACTCCTGTGCAGCAGCAGTAGGGTCAATGTTAGAGGAAAGGGTGCAGCGAGCCAGACACACAACTGGTATTAGGAAAGAAGTAGTTTCTAATAGTCTCTTAGTGGTGGAACATCCTTACAAATGCAAGAGGGATCATATCCCTGACAATTCTACTAGGTCCTCACATTCTGCATGCCTCAGAATAAACGTGGGAGGGCCCCAGCAGTACAGGAACCCAAGGATGATACTCAGATACAGATTTTAGCAGCATTACATCACACAACCTTGTACACATCCTCCTGCACCCTCTTTGGGTGATGAGTTATCATATCAGGAAGGAAAGGAAGATTCAATGGATATCATTTCACTGCATGCAAGTGATTCCCTTTATGTTAGTGAGGGGAAGGATGAAGAGGATGATGAGGATTAATCCAGGTCAGGTGCTTCTGAGGAGGGGAGCCTGCATGCTGACATTCATTCTCCCATTTTAAGTGCAGCGAAGATCTTGGCTCTTGAGGGGTATGACAGATGATGAACTAGGGGTTTATCAATCCCATAATAAAGGCACCAGACAATCTTACCAAACTGACCAGCCTCACACTCCAGCTAGGGGAGAATCTCTGAAGAAGCGTACTCCCAGGGGTCCCAAACCCTGGGGAGGCCCTGCATAACAGTCTTGGAGTTGATGACGCATGCTCCCAACTATGCCTGGACAGTTGGGAGAAGTTCACATCAGATCCCTGGGTCCTTGATATCATCAAGAAGGGATATAGTATACAGTTACAGCAGCACCTTCCTACCTTTTCAGGGGTTTGTATGACCGTAATCAAAGACCCAGTCCAGGCACAAATTTTAGCCAACAAGATTACAACCCTATTACAGAAAAAGGCAATTGTTTAGATATACCGACAACAGACAATGTTTGTGGGAGTTTCACTGGATTCCCAACTGATGACTGCATCTTTATCTCCTCAAAGGGTGATAAAATTGTCTAGCTCAGTCATTTCATCTAAACAGTTTCAGCAGTTTCTGGGTATAATTGCAGCATTTGTGATTCCTCTCGGCCCTCTCAGAGCCCAAATGAGCTTCAAATTACATCCCAAAATTAGACAGACATGTGAGGATAAGGGTTACACGGAGATGTATCCAGATGTTACACCCTTGGAAGAACAAGTTAATATCACAACTGGTTCCTTTAGGGAACATCCCAGTGAGGGGGTCTGTGATAACAACAGATGACTGTCAGACGGGATGGGCAGCAGGTCTGTCAGAGGTTTCTGGAAGCCTCCCTGGTCCTTAGAGCACATCAATGTGCTGGAGCTCAGGGCAGTTGACCTCTCTGAGGACTTTTCTTCCATTATTGCAGAACAAACATGTCTTGATAAGGACAGACAATATGTCTGCAGTGTACCACATCAATCACCAGGATGGCACCAATCAGATGTCTCCAGGTGACAATTAAACTACTTTCTAGATCATCTCTGATACTCTCGTCTCCAGAGCAGTGTACATACTGGGAGTAGCAAACAAAGCAGCAGTGTGGCATCTCTGAGAGAGTGGCATCTCCATCCCAAAGTGTTAAGACTTATATGGGGACGATCGATTTGTTTGCAATGGCAGAGACAACTCATTGGGACCTATGGTATTCCCTGAACAACCATGAATAAGCTGCTGACAGAGCAGCTATTCATTGAGACCACCGCGGCCCATCAAAGAGACTTGAGTTTGTGTGTGTTTTCTCTTTTGAAAAAGTTCCCTGGAAATACTTATCTATTTAATTAGCATACAAATTTGAGTAAATGTGTAAAAGGTAGGGGATAATGCCCTCCTTTTAGAACAATGTGCATTTATGTTAAACTTGTAACAAATTATCATGGTTAATGATTCTCCTTTCTATATCACAAAATGCTAAAACTGGCACCTTTGGAGATAAATTGGCTCTTTTTAATATCTCATATTAACCCATCTCATGCTGTGTGGTGCTAAACCCTCTTACAAGTTTCTAATGGTGTTTGCCCTCTTTGCACTGTCCTAAACATTGATATTTTATGTGCAATAATAACACACTGTGTCTCAGTGGCCTTTTTCAAACTTTATGATTTAAATGGTGATGATTGTACTGAGAATAACTTTCATCTTTTCATCACTTTAATAGTTTTTCTGTGTTGCTTTGATGTAATGTAATAATAATAATGTGTGATGTATTGTCAAGTATGGCCATACTCGAAATTGGTGCTCTGCGTTTAACCCATCCAAGTGCACACACACACAGCAGTGAGTAGTGAACAAATGCACACACACACACTGTGAACACACACCCGGAGCAGTGGGCAGCCATTGCTCCAGTGTCCGGGGAGCAATTAGGGGTTTGGTGCCTTGCTCAAGGGCACCTCAATCATGGTATTGAAGGTGGTGAGAGTGCTGTTCATTCACAATCCCCACCTTCAATTCCTACCAGTGCAAGAATCGAACCGGCGACCTTTCGGTTACAAGCCAGACTCGCTAACCATTAGGCCACGACTGCCCCCCTTCTGTACTTTAAAGAGTTGGCAGTCAAAATTAAAACTGCTGAATGATAGATTTTCTTAATTTTTCTCTGGCAAACAACAAAAGATAATGTGAATTACAGTATGCACAATGTTGTCCAAATGCTTAAATTGCAGTGTACAATGTTTATTATGAGGGGGTAGAATACACAGCTCAGTACTCAAAACTCAATACTCATGAGTACTTTTAAATAAGCCACTCTTTTACTCTTACTCAAGTAGTTTTTTGGACAAGTGCGTTTTACTCTACGTACACTACATTTTTTGGAATGTAATGGTACTTTTACTTGAGTATATTTTTTCTTGAGTAATGTTTAGTTCACATACTTTTATTACTGAATGAATTAAAATATTTCCAAAGGTGTATGAGTAAAATGACAGGCACAAATATCACAACTTACACTCTGGACTGTAATCCTGCACAAACAGTGAAATCACTCAGTGATGCTGGACTAAATGTCCAGACTATGAACGCTGTTCAGAAATCCAATTCAGCCATTATATAATATATTGTGCATGTCTTAAATCGAAATCATCATGTGTATGATGTCAATATCATATATCACATGGCATGATTAATGAAAGCAACTGCCAAAATAAAGCCTTTGTTGACAATCCAAGACATGAAAAGTCACTCTGATGATTCTGGAGCAGTTTGTTCTTTAGTGTGTTTGTTCTGGTGGGTCTGAAAACTACCTAAATAAGCGAATCTCTCGCCGCAGATGGAGCAGGAGTAAGGTTTCTCTCCTGTATGAACTCGCTGATGGACCTTCAGGACGTCTGATCGAGCAAACGTCTTGTCACATTGAGAGCATTTGAACGGTCTTTCGCCGCTATGAATCCTCTTGTGGTTTTGTAAAGGACTATCTTTACTGAAACTCTTCCCACAAATGCTGCAGTGATAGGGTTTTTCTCCAGTGTGGACTCTCTGATGTACTTTAAAATGAGTTGGATTAGAAAAGCTCTTGCCGCAGTATGAGCACAGATACGGTTTCTCTCCGGTGTGAGTCCTCTCGTGACATTTCAGGTAGGATTTGTGACGGAATCGTTTGTCGCAGTGTTTGCACTGAAATGGTTTCTCATCAGAGTGGATTTTCTGGTGTGACTTTAGAAAGCCTGAGTTTGTGAAGGTTTTCCCACATTCACTGCACTGGTACGGCCTCTCCTTGGTGTGAACACGCACATGTTTCTTCAGATGAGATCCGTGGTTATAGCTCTTCTCACAGTGAGGGCACTTGTAAGGTCTTTCTCCAGTGTGGATTCGCTTATGAGCATCAAGATTTGTTTTGGTGCTGAAATACTTGTCGCATTCACTGCAGCGGAAAGACTTTTCACCGTGAGTCTTCAAGTGAGCTTTTAGTTTTGAAGAATTGAAAAAAATCCCACACTGTTCGCAGCGAAACTCCTTCTTCATGCTGTGCTTTTTTGAATGAAGTCTCCTGTGCTCTTTTGAATGAAGTCTCCTCTCTTCTATGTTAGGAAAGCTGATTTTGCATCTCCTACAGGTGAAGTCTTTCTGTTTTGTGTGTATTATCTCGTGTCTCGTTAAATGACCCTTTTTGCTGAATGTTTTTCCACAGGTGATGCAGGAGAAACTCTTCAGTTGCTCTTTTGAGGTCGAGACTGTTTCTTCATTTCCATCTGAAGATGAACCACCATTGACATCTGAAAGGAAAAAAAACTTTAATAAAATAACTTTAAAATGGTCTTGAATAAAGAACATCCACATTAATCCAGACTTTTTCCTGCCATTCTTCTGGCACGATCATGTATGAAGAAAATATGCATCCAGGTCAAATCAACAATAACAAAAAGTAGGGATGTAACGATTCACTCAACTCATGCTTTGATTCGATTCACGATTTTGATTTCACAATTCGATTTTCTCACAATTTTTTTAATCAAAATGAGATTGAATACATTATACAGTAAATGAGAAGGTTTCCTTTTATTAGGCTACTGCTGCAAGCTTCTTTGTGAAACTGATAACAAAACTAAATTGAAATTTTAAAACAAACCCCAAAATCAAATAAGCAAGTTACACAAATAAAAGAAATCGGGGCGCCGGTGTCTATTAGGTCTGTAAACTTCTGAAACGCATGTGACTTGAAGCTGAGCTCTAACTGGCTTATCTCAGATTGTCCTCGGGGCGCAGAGCAGAGCAGACCCTCCCACTTTTATATGTTTTGACCTCATGTGATTGGACCATTCTCGACTGTCAAATAGGCACAATATCTCTTCCGAGATGAAAGTAAATTCGATTTCACAAGGCGTTCAAATGAAGAAAAAAATCAATTACAAATACAGATCATGGAGCTTAGATGGAGTTGGAGAGCTTTATGCAATGTAAGTCATGCCTTTTATTGTTTTCCCTGTTTGCTATTTCAAAGTCCTGTCACCGAAGCATTGTGGGCAACGACACAGAAGTAGGGCTGGGCGATTTATCTCATTTAATACACGGAGCCGTAGTTCACTGAGAAGCTACGCAATATCGCGTTCATTATCGCAGATGAATCGCCTTCGAT
>JAFVLL020012335.1:0-16412 GCA_021397915.2 Tor tambroides | reverse complement strand
ATCAAATTTTAAAGATGATTTATTATTCATACGCCTCTTGATGAGGTGAAGGAAGGGATTTAAGTGAGTAATCGAGAGGGGAAGGTGAGCCACGTTAGAGCTGGAACATGGAGTCTTCTGAATTTTCTGGAATCTGTAATACACAGAATAAGTCTAATTTTCAGAGTACATGCATAAAAGAAGTGATGGACAAACCATGCTTAGAATATGCATGGCCAATAAGGCCCAAGACAAAAGAAATATATGTTTGATGACTAGATTATTGGATAATAATGGGGTCATATCATAAGGAATAAAATAAATGAGCTTGCTGTACTACGAAAAACTTCTCGTCAGTACAAAAATTAAACTTAGCTGAAAGAACAAGAACTTTCTGACATCAAAGAAATAATAAAATAAAATAAAAAAACTATACAAAAAGACCTGACTATCCACATTTACACATAAATGCCTCAAGGGTTTTCATTGACTACTTCTACCGGTTATAGTGTTAGACCAAATTAATTAATTAAAAAAATAAATAAAAGACTTTCCTTGTGAGTGTGTCATTGAGTCATTTACTCAACTAATTCTTTCAAAAACACAGATTCATTCAGAAAAGAAACAACTGAGTGTTTTTGAGAAAGTCATTGAATCATTTACTCAGCTGAGTCATTCATTCAATTCTGCTGTTGCTTTCTATGGAACTACTGATGTTAATGGAGCAAGAATTGACACAGCAATTGACAGTAGTGCCTAAAATGTAGGACCTTGCACCCCTACCAAGAAGAGCACTAACATTAAGAATAAAATTTGTGAAAATCTGCCAACCCTAGCAGCTTCCATTCTGGTTATACTTCTAGATATCCCAGCTAAATAAAAAGTTTATTTTGAACGAAGTCCCTGATGAGTTCAGTCTAGTGTTTACACAGCACATCCAGCTTCCAATTTCTGCCTCTACTTCACATGCGAGCAATAACATTCTCACCTAAATCTTTTAGTCAGTCATTGCATTTAAAAATGAATGAAGCACCTAAATCTATCTGCTAGTCTTGTTTGACAGTTCAAGGAGCATCACTAAGGGCCTGAGCTTTCACCTCCCGCAGAGCTCTTCTCTCTGACAATTACCTGGAAGACAAGGGAGAGAGGGGAACGCCACTATCTGCATTTTCTTAAAAGAAGGAGTGATGAATGACTGCCAAAGCAGCAAACCTGGAGATTCACTCTATCAGCTCAACTACACAAGAAAAAGCACCAAGGATAAAAGGCCTGTTACATCAAATAAATCATTAATATGTATGAGAACACTCAGAGGCTGTAATTGTACAGTATGGTATATAGGGTGTGCTCAGGGTTGTGACAACAATACCATGTTGATTTTTTAATTACCTATTCTTGTGGCAATGAAAAAAGAAAAGGAAAGGAAACATTATCTAGATTAGTAACAATCTAGGTTACTCAATTTAGGTAATGTATTCTGAATACTTTTTAGATTACTTTTACTGTAGATTACTTTTTACCTAACTTGTTTTAAACTTACCATTAAATGTATCACATTGATATAAAAAAGCAAAAAGAAAGAAAATGTATTTCATTCTTTGATATCAACATCATAAAATGCATTAAACATTAAGCATTAAACATTAAGCAGAAGGAATTTTAGAAACTTTAAAAGAGAAAACAAAAAGAATGAGGGAAAATCAAGAAATTATGAATAAACTGCTGCCATTGTGTGAAGAATATGTAATCATATAATCCATTAAAAAGTGACTAATATGACTATGAACATTTTAAAATGTAATATAATCTAATTACGAGTACTTAATTTTTGGAATCTGATTACATAATCCAGATTATATGTAATCAGTTACTATCCAGCACTGCTGATGAGTATATTATAAATTATTACAACTTATCATATTATTAATTATAAAGAACAACTTGACTTTTGATTCTATTAATAAAAGATACATTTTCTAAGGTGTCATCAAAAGAACCTCAACTGCTTTGTGTTTTCAATGAAACTTTTTCTATAATGGTAAGAAAATATGGCAAATAAAAACAGCTTTGTCTTCCTCCTAACTTTTAAACGAAAGTTTTAAATGAAAGAGACAATTAAACGGACCACAGGGACAAACTGTTAAATTATTTATATCATTCTGTGCTCATTTTGCTTTTGTACACACTTGTTGAACCTTGCATTAATGCATAACAAAATGAGTAAAATGCATAAATGAAAAAAATAACTAAAATATGAAAGCAGGGTTATATACCATGAATTGGATTTCTTGAATATTTCAAATCTTCCTGATTGAAAAGTCAAGGACAGGTGTGTCACTGAGTGACGCAAGTTTATTGCTTAAATAGAATGTTTTCATGGTCCTGTGCTACTGTATTCATCCATGTCTGGTTCAATTTGAGATGCAGGCCAACTGTTGTAACCACACACTCGATGTCCATCTCATTCCAGCCATCTGATAATGTGCATGAGATAACCCAGCTCATGGCTTTACAGCACAAAGCCAGCACTGATAAGCTCCATTAATTAAACCGCAGCCTGCTTAGGGATTCACCAGCCAGTGATCTGTACACTTTTGATTACTGACCTTTTCAAAGTTTGAGCTGTTTTCCCTCCTACTTTATTTTATTTTATTTTATTTTTTTTTTTTATTACCACAGATGTATTACGACGAGCCAATCCCTCCCAAACCTACAGGCCTGCAAAATCATCGCTGGTCTTGGCAGCATATATTGGGCTTCTTGACTTCCCCATCTGCCAGCCTCCACTATTAAAGGTAATTTGAGAATATCTACTTCAGGTTGGTGCCAGCATACAGTACATGGGATTTCATTAAAATTTGTAGCAATGCAAAGAAACCACAGTTGCTTGTACTTACAGCCCATCAACAAATTTCCAAGAATGACAGAAAAAAACGAGCGAACGAGACAAAGAATTCTCACAACTGCTAATTATCACATCTCAATTATGTTGCAAAGTGTTCTGTTATTGCACTAAGGGCACAGAGATTCCTTCAGAGAGTAAAAAACATGAATTCTGTGAGATGGAAGAGAGCTGAATTGTGGACCTTGATCTGCCAGTTTGATATAAAACGGTTCATGTAAAGAAGCTGAAGAAATTTAATGATGTTCTTTGTAAGTAAATTCCCAATAACAAAAATACATGCATTTAAATGTAGCTCACCTGCTCCAGGACATCAATTATTCATTTCAAACAGTTCTTCTTCAATAAAGTTGTCCCACCAATCTCTTACCCTGACATATTTGTTTCACCCCCACCTGGATTTGTTGTGATGGCTCCTTGAGCTATTATATTAATATTGATCTTGTATACTGAACAAATGCTCCCTAATGTGCCACGTCTTGAACATTTTGTTTTTCTTGGATGGATGAATCCCTGCTGCCAAACGAGTAGAATGTGCAGATGATCACATTCCCACATGTGACATTTGAGAAGAGATTCTACATTCTCCTTCATCTTCCTCTCCCAGAGTCATGTGATCACAGCAAAAGCGCAAAATGATGCTTTTGAAGTCATTGATGGTGCTTTTTCCCTTCTTTGAGAACAAACAGATTATCTCATACCCTTCCTCTCCTTGGCTAAGATGTGTATGGAGCATAGAAGAGCTTTCATCTCAGGTAAGACATGTTTCAGACAGCTCAGCCCTGAGAGCTGATTCTGTCAGACCTTTCTGTAGGTAACACCTGAAACCACTGGCTTTGATTTCAGTCCCACATCTCCATAAACTCAACCACACATTGATCCTTAAGTCTATATTCATATAGCCTTGTGCAACCAGATTTTTAACTAATGCCATGAAGTCTAGACCACAAAGACCAAAGAGTCACCATCTGACTGACGAGCACAGGCCAACTACTATTTGTTTTATGTGACATTAAATGGACATTCTAGTTCTCCCAAGAAAAATGGAAGACTGTTGAAAATCCATTTTTGCCACCACAGGAATACATTTTAAAATATATTAAAACAGAAAACATCTTTTAAATTATAATAATATCTCACAACATTACTATGTTTGCTATATTTTTGATCAAATAAATGCAACCTTGATGAAATAAAATTAAAAAAAATCTTTTTCAAGTTATATACTCATACATTTAAATGGCACGCCTTATCAAATAGGTTTGATGAAGATTTTTTTTTTTTGGGGGGGGTGGCAAAATAGGAACTTATTACCATTGCTGTGGGCACATACACATATGACAAGGTTTGACAGCAGTCATTGGACATCTCCTTCACATCCTTACTTATTAATTGTAATGTATCCCAGGGGTATGAGATGCCAAAACAGCTTGTCAGATAGATTTTTTTTAACCGGCAAAAGCTTATCCAAAAGGCACGTCCCCCCGCTTGGCAGATAAGCAGTGAGGGATGATGTGCGAGAAAGACAGAGGCGTATTGTCTCTCTGGTGTTACTCACTCATCCCTCTCTGTCTCCACTTCTTCTGCCTCTCCTGCATGCTATTATGCTGCCCTTGGGTTTGCCCATCACATACATCAAATTCAGCTTGCTGGCTCCAAGATTGTGCCATGTAAATTATTCAACCCAAAAAGCACTTGAGAAGGAGCAATCACAATATAGCACAGCCTTTTCCAGCACTGCTAAGAAAGAAAGAAAGAAAGAAAGGTTAATCTATTAGTTGCTCCTGAAAGCTACTATTACTTAAAGTTACTACTATCAAACTAATGCTAAACAATGAACATATGTGAGCAATCTCAGAAATGTATATTTACAATATTTACAAATGCTAATGGAAAAGACAATATTATAAATGCTAATCTAAATTGTTAAGATATACTGCAATTAACTTCATGCTGTGAGATAGTTTACATTTTAATTTGCTAAAAAACTACATATTCAGTGAATGGGGAAGGCAACACAAGTGTACTTACAAGAAGTTCCTATTCAGTTTTAAAAAAGCAATCTCGACCGCCCAAGAATCAGCTGAGTCAGGAAAAACAGCCTCTATATTGCCTGCCAGCATTAATGACACCCGTGGAAGACTGATGTGTGTCAAACCCCCTCTATTGTCTTTCTTTTACTTCTGCTTTAACAAGCCTACACAGTGGATGTCTGGAAACCAATATTTCAGTAGTCAATTTTAAAGTCACTGTAATATAAACTAACATGCAAATGAACACAATACTTTTATTTTTAAAGCTTAATAATTTAAATATCAACAATAAATCAAAACAATAATACATCAGAGCTCAAATAAAGTAAATAATTTTTTTATAGGTCTACATTCTGTCATCATTAACTCACCCTCAGGATTTTTTTTCTTCTCCTGTAAAACACAAAAGAATTTAACAAAGAAAAAAGAAAGAACAAAATATTCTCCTTCACATCCTGTATGTTTTTTAACGCGTTTTTAATGGTTAAATTAAACATTCATAATAAAAAGCACATATACAGAGTATGCAATCCTCAATCTTTTTTCAGTTTAGTAAACATTGGTTAAAAAGGCAATTAAATATTAATTCATAAAAACAAGAACAAAGAGTGCTTTATGTTTTTCAGTATGTTCCTGCCAAGGCTAAAAAATAAAAGAAAGAAAGAAAGAAAGAAAGAAAGAAAGAAAGAAAGAAAGTCATTTTCAGTAAAGTTTTCCCACCTGTTTATATTCACCCTTATGAAAATTAACCATTGTTTTACTACAAATAAAAAAAATAATAATAAAAAAACATTGTTACTAGTTAAATCATGGAAACCACAAATTAACCATGGTTTTGCTACACTAACCATAGTTTAACCATGGTATTTGTTGTAAAACTGTGGTTAGTAACACCCAAAAATCCATGGTTACTACAGGTTTACTATAATAAAACAATGGTTAATTTTCATAAGGGCAGTGGCTATATACTATAACATAACACTCTTCAAAAAACACAAGCATTTGAAAGCAGCCGACTGTCGGTCAAACTTCAGTGTCGTCTCAGTACCAAACTACAAGACATCACATTTTGCTTCCAGCTAATATTGCATTGTAAGATCTCTGACAGCTCTTGAGGCCAAATAGAAAGTAGTATAGTCCTCTTTTTCACCTAATTGGCTCAGCATGTGAAAAAGGAACTGCGATACATATAGTGACGAATCTGATAGTACTTTGAAAAAGGCTACGGAAGGCAACAGCATTACTGAGATCAAATGGAAGGTCTGTTAGAGTTTCACTGTCTTCAGCACTTAGCTGCGAGTAATACAGACAATGACTCATGTTAATGCATCAGAGGGAGTTCACACCTGAAATCTGCACATCGACTCTGTTTGACAATGTTCACATCCTAGATTGTGAGAAAAATCATGAGACACTTTTATCATTAGGTGTTTTATTCGTTGTCAAAGCTGCTCTGAAGACCTTCTCCTTGAGGCTTTGTCTCTTTAGTGTTTGACTGCAAAACTAAAGTGAAAGAACCAATTTTTTTTTTTTCCATCACAGCCGTTTTTCAGATGCATCTCACAGAGGAAGTCTCTCCCGATCTCTCATTATCTGTAGTGAAGTTTCAGTCACATACCGCGAACAGCTGGAGATTTTCGCTGTTTCCAGGTAAACTTGAACACACTTTGCAACTTTTAATCTCCTGAAGGAAGAACTTGCTTGGCTTGAGTTTCAGATACGGCAGGTGTTTGTGTAGGAGTCAGCATCCTGTTTAACCATGAATGATTTTGTGTGTTGTAGGGTTGTGTCTTAAGCATGTGGATTGGCTGTCAATGCTTATCAGCAGGCCTCTTTAACGTCCTAATTTAATTGGTGTGATTAGATTAGAGCAACAGGAATGGAAAACGCTCCCCTGCGGCCACTTTGATTGAGCTAGTGGTTACACCAGATATGACAGCTCTTTGGCACATGCAACTTTCTGGCATATAGTGTGCATGTGTGAGTCTAGCACTTATATGAATTCGTTCATGGTAAATATTAAATGAAAGAGGTTCCGGTAACCAATAAATCAGATCGTGAACACCTCAAGTGAACATGATTTTGTCAAGTAGGATGTATACTCCTACAGCTTTTCTTGGTGCAAAAGCAACATTCCTGCAAAATAAACCCAGTTTAACTACTGTTGCATCAATACCACAATTACAGCAGTCAGTACCACTGAAATTTCACCATTCTATATAACAATTTTACCCTCGTGACTTGTTAATTCTGTAAAACACAACTTATTTTGGGGGAAAAAAACATATCCGGAATATAAATATATCCATTTATTCAAGTTACAAATGACTGTTTTTATTTTTATTTTTTTTTTTTTTTTGGGGGGGGATGAATGGTCTTTTTAATTATTTTAACTCCATGAAGAAAAGTTAAATAATTTTACTGAATTATATATATATATATATATATATATATATATATATAGTCATAAAACAGTCATAAAAGAACAAGAGTGGTTGACATTTTCACTGTGTTCCTGTAGAGGCTTTAAATCTACTGAAGTCATAAAGTTAAAGGAATAGTTCACCCAAAAATGAAAATTTGCTGAAAATTTACTCTCCCTCAGGCCATCCAAAATGTAGATGAGTTTGTTTCTTCATTGGAACAGATTTGGAGAAATTTAGCATTACATCACTTGCTCAATAATGGATCCTCTGCTGTGAATGGGTGCCATCAGAATGAGAGTCCAAACAGCTGATAAAAACATCACAATAATCCACAAGTAATCCACATGACTCCAGTCCATCAAAGTCTTGTCAAGCGAAAAGCGATTTTTTTTTTTGCAAGAAAAACAATCCATTATTACAATTTTTTAACTTTAACATCATCACTTCTGGCCAAAACATGAGTCCATAATCCATAAGAACGCTTCTTCTGGAGTAAATTTTTAGCTAATTTTCATTTTTGAGACGCAGACAATTTTCCCTTTTTCCCTTGAATATTTCTGTTTGATTATTATTAAAGGCATAATATACAAAGGCAGAAATCAAACTCTTTTGTCTAAACTTCTCTCTCTTTTTTGGCCTCTCTTGGCATATTTGCATCAACAGCTTCATGCACTTCGTTTTTCTATATTGGCTCTCTTGTTTTAACTTGTTCCTCCCTTGAAATTGTTCTTTGTCCATTTGCAGACTACATACCTATGTGTAATTATGACCTTTCAGAGTCCTTACATTAACAAAATGGTCATTTGACCCCCCAAGTGACACAAAGTGACAACAGGACTCTGCCCAGAATCTCCGGTGACCCAGCTGCCCAGTCTGGCATCCGTCCACACCAGCTGCTCCTGACCCGCGGGTACATGCTTGAGTTTCTCCTCATATCACCTCAAAACCTAGATCATCTGCTGTGGCCCATTGTTATGCTAACAGATTGCTTTAGGCCAAACACAGCATTGGTTTAATTGCATCCAGTTAAGTGGGCAAGGGAGGTCTCAGCAGCACCGGCTGTTCAACAGATCGGACAAGCTCTCTACTATCTATTGGAACAACTATGCATGTGTTTGAATATATTTTAAGCAGGCAAAGGGGATAAACACATCCATAAAGAGCATGAGAGAATAATAGGCAGACACTCAAGGCCAAATCTCACTACACAAACAAGTCTAGCCATGCAAACCCTGTTTGACTTGTTGCATTTGTGTCCAAATGTCTCAAAAACACAAATACATGTTGCATGAATAATAATAACAACATGTACTACTGTTCAACAGATTGAAGTCTTCACAAGACTTAATTAATTATGATTTAAAATAAAACAGAAAAAAGTTTTCATATTGTAATAATAATATGACTTTTTTTTAATGAATAGGGAACCTTCGATCGCAGTGACAATGTGTTCTGCTATTTCATATTTTAAAAATGAGCAAATTACTTAAACTGTTAGCATATTTAACATGTTATATAAATAACATAAAATAATGCAGCTAGATAAGGAAATGTATTCTGATTACATTCAGCCCTCTTTTTCCCCATTATTTTCTTCTCTCTCTCCACTGTCCTGTCAATAAAATGTGGCAAACATGCCAAAATAAAAGGTTTCGAGATAAGTGGTAATACTTCAATACCAAGGTTTAAGGATAAGTGGCAATTACTAGGTAATTTGTAATAAAAATCGAGAAAAAAAAGTAGGGTAGTAAAAGGTTTTGGTGTTATTGAATTGCAAAAAGAATCTGCTGAATCTGAACAGCAAAGTGTCCAAGTCTTTAGCAGGTCTTTGATAAGTTCAGATACTTTTTTCTGGGGGTGAATTAAACAAAAATGTCTTTGTTGTAGTCATTAAACTACTAAAATATTCTGATTAAACCTGGGATCACACATGCTACGAAACAGAAAATGTGTCCAGAAGTCATCAAAGCACCTACTTTGTCTCTTTTCAAAGGAAATAAAAAGGAAAATTAAATTTCTAGAGAAAAAAATATACAGACTGACTGTACATGGACCCGGTATCAACCACCTTTGATAGTCATTTAGTCAATTAATTTCAGAGGCACGACTAACTAATGAGCTGGGTATTTCCATTCATACAGCTCATATAGCTTGACAGAACTGACATCTGGCATAATGAAAGATTCCTGTTTGTTTTCATAGATACCGTGTAACTATCATTAGCAGAATGTTCAAATATAAAAACAATATAGGCAGAGGAAACCAAGGTTGAAGTTCATGCACTGATGCTGAAGGTGTACATATTGCATCTTGTAACTATCATAATGACCAATTTAGTCTAGTGTATTAGAGCAATACTGAACAGCGCACAGTGAAATAATAACCTGATCTTTCGCAGCTCATTATGATGCATGGGTTCTTTTCGTAGAAGGTCACTGTTACTTTATATCTCCCTGAATAATTTTCTGTTATGAGACAATCTTATTAAAATCAATTTCTGCATATGCGCGGGTAGGGGCAAACTTAATGTAGAAACGCATACAAGCCTGTAAATTACTGTAAAAAGCATTACGCAATCTTCAGATAGACATTCATTTCACAAAAACAAAAAGTTTTATAAAATGACTACACTTCACATTTCAGCCTTTAAACTGTCTTTTAAGTATTTATTACATTAATATTATTCTTTTCGATCCACCAGTTCTGTACATTTACAGCTCTGCTGTTTGCAGGGTAAAACCATAGGTCATTTTCACATTGGTCTGAACAAAACAACCTAATGTTCCCGCAATGACGCTGCAGTTCTAGGACTGCATAGGACCTTCATTTTTTGGACAGTGCCATCTATTCCAACAGAGGAGACCTGATTCAAACATCAAACAAACAGATGCAAAGACTAGATCCATGGAAACTATTCATTTTTTGTCTTTCCATCTTATTTTTAATGTAAGAGCTACCGTGAACCGTTTGAGGGGGGAGTCAGCAATCTCCATTTAGCCTTTTTAGCTGTGCAAAACAGTTCATTGTGCTGCTGGATGTTGTAAATTAGTATTTGCATTTAAATGATTTTACATTTATTAAAGTACTAATAATCACACTAATTTGTACCGCAATTGTTTTACCATTTACTGCTCTTTAAGTGGGTCACACATCAGACGTGAAGAGCTGCGGCTAATGACCTAAAGTCTCGCACAGACACAAGTCTTCTTTCCAAGAAAACTGAATTTAAAACCAGAATATAGAGAATATATTGAAATAAATTAGGTTAAATATTTTAAGAGGGTTACCAACGGGTATGTTTAGGGTTAGGAGTTGGTTAGGACAATAATTAAGTGTATACAATTAAACAACTATAATTCCTTAAAAATAATAATAAACAGAATTGAATAGCAAGTGCTATAAAATAGTATGAGCCACTAATATTTAGTCATTTAGCAGAGCTTTTATCCAAAGCGACTCAAATGAGGACACTGGAACCAATCAAATTCAACAAAGAGTAAACGATATGCAAGTGCTATAAAGTCTCATTTAGCCTAAACGCAGTACACATAGCAAAAGGTTTATTTTTTAATTATATAATAAATAATAAAGAAAAACAGACAGAATAGAAAAGAATAGACAGCTAGTGTTACAGGCCTTTTTGGTTTTTGCTATTTGTAATAAATAAAAAGAACGCTTTTGTTTCGGGTGGGAAGCGTGCACCCCAGATCGCTTGCAGTTGTTGACGCTACAAAGCCGCAGGCAGTCGCTTTCTTTATGTGCGCTGTTTTATCCGTTTCACTTTCGCTGTAATCGATCACGCTCAGCAAGGAGGGGAGAGAGGATGGAAAGTGGGGGGGGGGCACAGTAACTCGTTTGGGGCACGGCTCCCGCAATGCCCCCCTTAAGGCGCCGCCCTGACAATAGCAACATTCACTTGCAGAATGTAAGCTTCTAGAGGCACATAAGTCTGAAGAACTGAATTCAGGAAGGGGTGAGTCAGTGGTGGTTAGTAGAAAAACATCAATGACTTGAATTTTATGCGAGCAGCTATTGGTAGCTAGTGCAAATTGATAAACAGAGGTGTGACATTCTTCATTCTTCTACATTCTTTTTGGCACATTAAAAATTAATATGCTACATTCTGGATTAATTGTAAAGGTTTGATAGAACTGGCTGGAAGACCTGACATAATAGATACAAAAATAAATATAATAATAATAATAATAATAATAAATAAAAAATAAAACTATAGGGTCCTAGAAATCTGGTTCTGAAACTACAGCCTCCAGTAATGCATGAATACCCTACTCACAACAACAGCCTTATATGAACATCATGCACATTCATTCTAAGCCAGCAGGAGGTGCTTTTGGAACTGTTTCAAGTGTAACAGCAGAACACAAAGCAGCGCAGCAATCGACTTTGAATCATGCAGCGCCATATTTATTTATAGCCTTTTGAAGTTTTTATCGCTACATTAAACTGTATCGCGATTCTGGTCTGTACCCAAATTTAAGACCTAGAAATCATAATTAAGACTTTCTAGTACAATTTAAGACTTTTTATGACTTTAAATTTGATACAAGTAAATTTAAGACATTTTAAGACTTTTTAAGGACCCGCGGGAACCCTGTATGATGCATGGGTTCTTTTCGTAGAAGGTCACTGTTTCTTTATATCTCTCTGAATAATTTTGTGTTATGAGACGATCTTATTAAAATCAAAGTTTTCTGTATAAGGTTTGAAATGCAAACTTAATTAGAAGCGCAACACAAGCCTCGAAGTGTCTGAAATATTGTAATCTTGGCAAAAGAACATTCATTTCTCAAACACAAAAGATATTTCAGGCAAGACCAGTTCGGCTGTGCTGTAGCGGTTCTTGGCGACAGTTTTCATTAAGTTTCTGTCTCTTACTTTGTTTTGGGAACATCAATAGTTTATGCTTCTGAAAAGACAGAAAATACACCGTCTCAAACAAGAGCAAACGCTCTTACAACTGCACGGACCGCCAATTCCAAACAAACCCTCAAAATACGCCTTTGTGTAGTCTCTTTGATCAAACCATAAATCAAATTCTGTTTATGAACAATCTTGTTTCAAAGCCGTACTTGTTTCTTTTCTAAAACCCACATTTTGTTCTGAAGGTCATGTAAGGATTGTATAAATATAGCTGTCACTTTGCACACGCTCCCTATAGATGCTAACAGTGTTATTTCTGCTACTATCAATGCTAATTAAACTGCTAATATTATTAGTAAAAACATTTTTACGGCGGTCATAGCAGTAAAATAGCTGTCTAAATTCAATCCAGCATAGTATTTTATCTCAGTCTGTGCTTGCAGCTGATTTTTCTGAATAGATTATTTCTTTTCTAACCTCTATTAAGTCCACCGTGATATTACTTGGCTTCAGGCTCTCTAGCTTTGGGGTAGAGATGAAGCATTTTCAACTGGACTCGTTTCTTTTTACATCGGCCCACACGATGAATCTTAGCAAATTACATGGTCCTGAGGTACATTGTTGTTATCTAGCCTACAAACACGGTCGGCGATGTGGGCGGCACGTTGTGCAGTTGCTCCCAAAGCAAGCGTATACAGCACGTCCTAATTAGGGTTCTATCTCGATATGTTGCAAATGGTCCGTCGTGGACCCCACAAAATCGTTGTGGGCTCCCAGAGGAGGCTATTAAGAAAACAAGAGTCTGTGATTACCAAGCTGATTTGTGGTTTAGACAACACCACGCGTTCAACACGAGCCCCCTTGAATCAGGTCCGTTTACTGAGTGGGTTCAACATCTAGGTACTTCGTATTTAGATCTGTCTGAGATATCTAAAGCCCAATTCACACAGCACAGACAAAAGCCAACAAACATGTTTGTTGGATTTTGTTGGATCAGTTTGTTACCCCTGTCGGTGTCTGTTGCCGTTGGTCAGAGTTTGTTTTCACCCAACTGAACAGTTCAGTCAGCGTTTGTCAGTGTCTGTTGGGGCAGTGAACATGACAGTTATTTTTCATAAAATTTTAAATCCAACAGCTAACTTGGCATTTGTCTGCGCAGTGTCAACTGGCCTTAAAACAGTGGTTCTCAAGCTGTGGACATGTCTTGCCTAGAAAAATGTAAAATATTATTTTATGAATATTTGTTTTTCATAATGTTCCATAACGTAATTTTCTATTTCTGATCTTGAACTATAGATCAATAAAAAGGGAAGAAATTACTTTGTTTGCAATTTTTAAAAAAAAAAATTAGATGCGAAATTTCATTAAAATTTGGCCTATTGACTGAGAAACCTAATTGAGATTTTTTTGACAAAGCATTTAAAAAAATAAAAACTTATTAATAAAATTAATATAATTAAATATTAAAATCATCAATATAATAAAAAATATAAATCCAAAATAATACAGACACTGCCCCTGAAATACAATATATATTTATCAGTAATATATCGATATTTAAAATTAAATTCAATTAAATATCATTAAGTTAGTAAGATTCTTTTTTAAAAGACACAAATATATACTTTTATTCAGCAAGGATGCGTTACACTGATCAAAAGTGACATTATCAATACATTTTAATATAAAAGATAACAAAACATTTCTATTTCCAATAAATGCTGTTCTTCAGGGGGTGTATCACAGAAAGAACCTAACTTTAAAATCTTATCTTATCTGTTTGGTAACCATGGTAATTTCAGTTAGGAACACATTTAGGACAAAAGCTATTACAGAACAGCATTTCCTAAGTGCGTTATCTTATCTTAACTACAGATAGGAAAGGGGTATTACAGAAACCTCCTAACTTCACAAAAAACCCTAAAAACTGTCTTAACTTTAGGACAACCCCACAGCTGTCCTAACTTCAAAATTATTTGAAAGCTAACGAAAAACCGCTCACAGTTGCACTGTCCAACAATGGTATTACATTTATTAATAACTGAAAATGAATAACGGAGATGTTTAATGGTAGAAAGACTCTTGGCGCACCCTGAAGATGTTTTACATTTTGATGACAAAACCCTTATAAGTAATTACAGACTGCCGCGCAACATGATATTACAGTTTGTACATGAACTGCAACCAGCATTACAGAGACCAACAAAAGCGTCACGGAGCATTACTGGGTTGTAGTGCAAGTGACTAAGGCCCCGTTTACACTAGTGCGTTTTCGTTTTAAAACGCATAACTTTTGCTACGGATACGCCTATCGTTTACACTACTCCGGCGTTTTCGAGGTCGAAAACGGAGACTTTTGAAAACGCTGCAGACCCCGTTTTAGTTTGAAAACTCCGGGGTTGCGTTTCAGTGTAAACGGACCAAAACGGAGACTTTTGAAAACGATGGCGTGGCTGCCCACATTCGCACTGTGTATCCTTGAAGACCGTGTAAACAATAACATCATGCACGTTGTTGTACGGTACCCATAGATTTCTGTTGGTAGATTCCCCATTCAACCGCTCCAAGCATGCAGACGCGTCCACCATCTAAATAATAGGGATTCTACCTACACATATCTATGGTTGTACCTGCATGAATGGTCATGTGACATGCGTTTTCGGTTGTGTAGTGTAAACGGAGATGTTTCTGAAACGCAGCGGAAACGCCAGTGTAAACGGGGACCGTTTTCATTCTAAAACGCCGTTTTAAAACGAAAACGCACTAGTGTAAACGGGGCCTAATGCCTTACGTTTTTTTTTTTTGGCAAAAATGCATTTTCAAAGTGAAGTAGCTTTTGTTTACCTCATCAGCAGCTGATGCAGTGTCGGTTGCTTGGTAACCAGACCTGAAAGTAGATTGTCGAACTTGATGATGCAATTTAAGATTTCCAACTAGAGATAAGATACGATTTTGTAAGATAGGATAAGAATGCCAAACCAAGTTAAGATTTGTTTCTGTAATACGAATTTGCAAAAAATCATAATTTAACACATCATATCTTATGTTAAGACATAAGATAAGAAACTTTCTGTAATACGCCGCCCGAATCATAAAAAAAATATATCACAGTTTCTACAAA
Source organism: Tor tambroides (assembly GCA_021397915.2). Lineage (NCBI taxonomy): Eukaryota > Metazoa > Chordata > Actinopteri > Cypriniformes > Cyprinidae > Tor > Tor tambroides. The sequence goes on along the minus strand of JAFVLL020012335.1, from coordinate 1,070 downwards.
ATATATATTACAGTAAAAACAAATGTTTCTTGAGAACCAAATCAGGATATTAGAATGATTTCTGAAGGATAATGTGACACTGAAAACTGGAGTAATGGCTGCTGAAAATTCAGCTTTGCCATCACAGGAATAAATTACAATTAAAAATGTATTAAAATAGAAAACAATTATTTTAAATTGTAATAATATTTCACAATATTACAGTATTTTTGATCAAATAAATACAACCTTGGTGAGCAGAAGAGGCTTCTTAAACACATCACACAGTTTTCAAACTATAATACGGTGGCCAATAGAGCTCAATGCACTGCTAATAGAAAAAAAACACCTGCAAAATAAGAAAACATCTTCATCAGTTTGACAACATGGGCTGCAAAAGGGTAACACAACCAAAAAAAGAAACGCACTGCAAATAGAAAAAAAAAAAACACCTGCAAATTAAGAAAACAACTTCATCAATTTGACAACACATGCGTTACAGATGCTCACAACACAAACAAATAAAGAAACGCACTGCAAATAAAAAAAAAAACACCTGCAAATTAAGAAAACAACTTCATCAATTTGATAACACACGCACTACAAATGCTCACAACACAACCAAACAAAGAAACATGCTGCAAATAAAATTCTTTATTTGGTTGTGCTGTGAGCATTTGCAGCACCTGCTGTCAAACTGATGAAGATGTTTTCTTGATTTGCATGTGTTTTCTGAAGTTGCAGCACGTTGAGCTCTCTCGGCCACTGTACTATGAGCCCTACTGCTCAAAAAGATTTCAGTGCTTAAAATATTGTTGTGACTAGGTGTTACCTGGATGTTTGATCCGATCAAACCCAATACTTGGCCTGAATAATTTGCAACCACTGATCTAACACAGCCCACCCATGTACATAAAAACTCAAAATCAACTCGCATGCCCCGACACACATCCATGCATCTGCACTCGCGCACAAGCTGGAAACCACATACTCTAGATGACAAGCGCTCGGAGACAGATTGCGATTAAACGCTCCATTAGTTTCTATAATTCTCTCTCACCCTCGCTGTGAAAACAGACTGAGAAGGACAT
>JAFVLL020012334.1:71262-85037 GCA_021397915.2 Tor tambroides | reverse complement strand
TGACCTCAGTGTAATTGCTCGGCATTTTCACTGGCTCAAAGCAATCATGCCCAATGTAGTGTACAACATACCACTGTGCACGGCTACCGCTCCATTCAAATGCCATATGTCTGCGTGAGTGGCTATCAGGTAAGTTTGAGGCTTGAAGTTTGAGGACTTTGTCCTGAAAAAAGAGCATGTCTGTTTACAAAGTAAAAATAGCTGATTATGTGCATGTTCTACAAAACACTCCAGGTCTCTTGTGGACCAGGCATGCCTGTTCATTTGTTGGTAGCTCCAGCTAGACCCCTTTTGCCACGAGACACAACCCGGCCACTGCACTCATTCCCTTGCCATCTGTCTGCAGCTGAAAACACTCGCTCTCCATACGGTAGTATGCTGGTAGCTGCCCCATCCCCAGCTGACAAGCAAAACGCTTTGAAAGAGTGAATAGGGCAAGCTCAATTGGCTGATGTGACATTGTTTTATCAATGTGTGCTGGTACTGTGAGCTGTGTGTCCTGAACTAAGGGGAGAATAGTGGGGGGATTAGTTCAGAGAGTTGGACACATGTGGGCAAAGCTTGTCCATCCGCTCATCAGCTGAGAATGCAATTTAGCAGCTTGCTGCAAGAATGCAAACCATTTCTAATCGCAGAACAGCAGGGCATTTGCCAAGTAGGTACAACGAACCGGGAAAAAACAGCTCTGTTGCCCATCGGCTTTGTTCTTAAGTTTCTGCTGAACTTTTCCCATAAAAGGATCATTATGGAAGTCATGCTCTTGCAACATCAGCTGACTGAAGCACAAGCTTCAAAAGAGAGCTGGTCACCAATATGAAGCTTGCATTGGCCGCCTCTCTGACTTTCATTCTCTGTTGGCGTTCGTTTTTTCGTCTGACAGCTTTCTACAGCATGTAATCAGTAATGATGATTTCATTACTATGATTGGATGAGAGTTGAATGAAGACAACCAAGCATATCTGACTGGCACCGAACTAGACACTGCTCACCCAAGTTTTATAACATTTCTCCATGCATTTTATCTCCATATGAACATAAGTTTGTCAGAATCCTTTTCTACAGCTTTTTGAATTGAGTTTGTACAATGTCTTTGATGATCAAAGTCAGTTTCAACAGAGATTAAAGGAATAAATCCTATTTATCAATCCTGAGCACAAGAGGCTCATTTGTAACACTGAATAAAAATAGGCTAATAGTAACAATGGTACTCTCAGTAATAATAATCTTGTTCTTATTTTTATAAACGTTGTATCAGATTAAATGATTAATATTATATTTATAATAAAAAGAAAGAATTATTATTATTATTATTATTATCCCAAATACCTGATTCAGTGAGAATGTCTTTGGGACAGGTCAGGAGCAAGAGGTCAAACGCTTGAATGAGACAAATTGCTCTTATTTTACAGGGTCAAGATAAAGTTTATTTTACAATGAGATTTCTATCTGCTTCGATTATTTCGCATTAGTATTTCATTAATCTTTGCAATTAGACCAAGGTAACAATGGCATGAATTTACTCACCACTCGTGCTCATGATGCTGAGACAATAATCCAAGAGTAAAATTTAATATCCAGACAGCAGCAGTCGCCTATTGTTCCACCGATAAAATCCAGTTATTGAGCCTCAGCTTGAAGTCAGAGCCGAACCGTTAGAGTGGGATAGAAACTCGAGGAATAATTAACAAAAAATATTAAAGCTCCCAATGTGATTCCCGGATCACAGGAGGGCAGTGATCACTTGGTAATAATGGGAACGGTGGGCTTAAAGTACTGCACCCCGTGAGTGCAGGGCGGACGTCAAATAACGCGGAATGATGCCTAGTCACATTCCATGATCTGCTGCCGTTTCTCGCGTATAGCCTGAGATAGTGCTGAGCCGCGCTCAGTGTTGCTTACAGTGGACGAGGCGCTGTCACTGTACTCTCGCGCTCGCCGGAGTGACGTCAGGCAGCGGACTGGCAAGCGAGCGGAGCAGCGTGTTTCCTCACAACACATCCACACTGCAAGAGCGCACAGCGCTGGAGACGGATTCGTTGATTATAATGGCAGCACTGTGTTTTTGTCTTGGATTTGAGGTGTGAGGTCATGCAGGGGGAAAGTTGAAGGGTAGGGTGGGTTTTCGCAGATTACGGCATTTACTGTATATAGATGTATAGCGCCCTCTTATGCAGAGTTAGAAAAAACACAGTGTAAATACAGCAGACAAAATTGGCTTCGTTTAAGAACCTGCCAACCAAACAAAAGCTTCTTACTATGACATTAACCCGTTTAGAGAGCCGAATTATGTTCCAGAAAAATAAAAATGACCACGCTTTATTTCTACTCTATAACTGCAGCCACAATGATAATCAATATAAAGAGCAGTTCAATAATGTTTATTAGTTATATATAGGCTAAATAAATTAGGAAAAATAAAACACATGGTGCAACCAAAAACAACTAAATTATTACAAAAAAAAATTAGTTTAGATAAATATAATAGTCAGAATTATCCCATGTTTTCTGCCCTGTGCCCAAGGTCAAAAAAGATGATTTTTAGGCCAAATATGAACCAAAGTGTGACATGATGCTCATAGATTGTTTAAGCAGCATCTAAACTAATAATACATAATATGATTCAGGCCTATAGTTTGACACATTAACTGAATAATATTAACCTAATTCTTATAAACCGCTATGGACAATGTGTGTTCGGTTAACTGAATCTTTTCTATTGGTAAAAATGGTGGAAATGTTTTTGCCTTCATCTACGCTTTTCTTTTTTCTGAGTCATACAAAGGCTTAAAAAAAGTACCCTGAAAAATATCCACTAGAGAAATATTCACTAGAGAATTTCAAAATGTTTTATAAAATAAAACTAACTTACTAATTCCTGTTTTTTTTCTTACACTGAATAGTTTTTGAAATGATTTGTTATTGAAGCACTCTCAAATCAACGTCAGAGGAGAAAAACTCTTACTTGGCAATTTCCCATTTATTTTACTCTTGACATACACTAGTAGTCACTCTTTCTTCACTTTACGTCTCAGAGGTTTGTGCTTATTGCACAACCCCACAAATCAGCCCAGCATTCATTCCTTTGTGAAAGAAAAATACTTTCAGTCTGAATACACTGCAGCTCGCAAAGAAATAAAAGACTTTACGCCAATGCCATTTAGAAAAGTAATAAATCACATTCACAAGTTTGTTCAGCACAATACAGACTCATAGACCCATGAACTGCACCTTGGTTAATCTGTTTTTTATCTTTTTATAAACTCTGAATTAAAAAAGCCCCGGCCCATCGGGATGCAGACAGGCAGTTGGATTTAACAGGAAGTCTCTTATTTGCAAGTTGTTCTCTTTTGTGTGTCCTAACCTAAAGGCTCTGTGTGTTACAAGTATATTACTGTCATGTGTATACAGAAACAAAGGCCAAGAGGAAACGGCACAATGGAGGGATGTGACAGGCGCCTCGCACACTCTATGTTTCTTCCTCTCTCAGTCTGTCTATCTCACTCTCTATGCCTGACCATGCAGTGCTCTCGTTATTTTGACAGGGCCATAAGGTTTGTGTCTGAGACAGACAGTGTAAGCAGTCAGCATTGTTCTGCTTGTCATAGCATCAGCACTTCTACATTCCCCTCCCATCTGTATGAGATGAGTACTTCCATGTAGTTTTTCCATTTTAAACATCACATTTAATTTTTAAGCCGATTCTGATCACGCGTTAGAAATCAGGTCAAATCCCTAGACAGATATCAGTTATTTGTTAGGCATGTGCTGTTTATCACATGACATGAAGTAATGAGCATAATTAAACTGACTGACTCACCCGGATCATTTATGAGGTGTATTATATTCGCAGATGTTTGTCACAGAATTTTATAACCTGCATAGCTTTGATTTTACAGCCTGCATATCTTCACTGAGGTGTGCACACAATGCAATCTGTACCAGGAATGTGTGTGTTGTGTGATTTCAGCGGATATCGTAGGCTGTACTGCTGGTCAGAGCAATGGATTTACCATTGTACTGAAATATGACAGAGTCCACAACAACAGGAAGTTGCTCTTCCTTAGGACACTGGTACAAAGGGGCACCGGAACGCAATGCCTCCCTGAACTGCCCCCACTGTGAGCCGCCCTGAGGTACATTCACTAGCCAGAGCCTTATTAACCTATTATAAGTTTTTGCTATACAAAATGCTGTTTCTATGAAGGGACTTTTAAAGGATTAGCTCACCCAAAAATGAAAGTTATGTCCTTACGTCATTCCAAACCCGCATGACTGTCTTTCACCTGTGAAACAAACCATTTAAAAATTTTAAAAAAAATCTTAATCCATTTTTTACATTTTCAAAGTGTTATTTATTTAGATATTTCGCAGGTATACTGCACATTAATAAACGTCACTGTAAAATGTACCAGAATTATAGGCAAAGTAGTAGTTCCTGGACAGAATATAAACATATAAACATAATGAATGTACCAAACACAAACTGACAATATTTAAGTCTAATTTACTGATAATGCCAGGCAAAAGTGAGCTTTTAACCCTTTTAACTGTAATTAAATCTCAAACCAGTTAGTGACTTGAACTTGGGAATTGGATCAGTCTGAGTCCAGTTTGTGAATCAACCAGTTCATTGAAAAAAAGGAATTTGTTCATGACTCAAGTTCAAATCACTGACTCGATTTTGATTTTTGGGTGAACAATTCCTTTAAAAACATTAAGTATACACTGATTACTGAAGTATATATTGAGATGTATATATTGGATATCCCAATATTTATGTCATTTATTCAAATATTTTTGATAATATTTGCCCAAGAGATACAGTCAGGAAGTTCAACTTGAGAACCCAATCAGTCCAGTTTGGAAATGAATAATTTAGCCCATTTTGTAGATGAAAATAAAATCACAGTTCTTTCATGGTTCTCAGGTTCAACTATTCATGTAATTTATGAAATAGATGTACACACTGTGATGTGTATGCTAACCACAAAAAGCAAAAGCATTCCAAAAAGCTATGGAACACATGCTGTGGAACACATGCTGCAGAGGCCATCAGCTGCTTGTCTTGTGTTCCATGTTAATGCCGTGACTATGGTTTGGGCACATGGCTTGATGGCTCCACCAGCGTGGGGGTTTTGATTCTCTATCTTTGATGTGGCATGTAATCCATTTACCCAGACCATCTGAGACCTGTAGCGGGAATTAACCACACCGTAGTGCACAGATTGCCTTCTTTCACAGCCCAGGCAACTAGTCACATGTCCTACCCCATATATCATCTCAGGGTGACTTTTGTAATAGCTCAACAACAGTCTGTAGAACCTGGAGTCTGTTCCAGGGTTTATATTTAACCAAGAGAGAAAAGCAAGAAATGAGCCAAGGCCTGGTTTGTTATCTGACCTACTAACAAGATAAAACCCAAGGAAAAGCATAGGAAATGCTTGGAAAAATAAATAATGATTTAAAGAAATAAGCACCATTTTTAAAGATCCTTACATGCTATCTTCACTCAAAGCATGATGGGAATGCACACGTGTCTGGATATGCTGTAGAAATCACCTTTGGAATGTGAGCAAGAGGGCGTATTTTACTGTAATGAAGTTGATAGGGACTCTATAGTGGCATTTTGTTGTGTTCTATGAAAAACAAGTCAGACCAGATAGATTACTCTTTTTTTTCACCAAAGAAAAAATTTCTTTCCGTTTTGTTGATTTTCAAAGAAAAGACAACTGGTTGGATTCATGAGTCTGATTAGAAGAGAAGTGGAAAGATATTCTGTATTTGCTGAGTCATTCATTTAAGAATGTTTGTTTGAGGGTTATCTACCATCTTATGAACTGACTGATGAAGTTCTGACCTGACCTAGAGTCCAACAGAACAGGGAAGTGAAAGGTCTGGGCTCAAAGAGAGAGAGAAAAAGAGAAACCAAGAGAACGAAAAAGCAGCATATCATTTATGGGAGGAGTTTACATACTTCCTTCAGCAAAAGCTCTAAACTCATGCCACAAGGACATACACGCATACACACACACACACACACACACACACACACATACACACCCCTTACCCTACAGGAGCATTACAGACTATGATGGTTAGTTTTAGTCAGTTTGAAAGGAACTTTTCGCCAACTCCACAGAGAACATATTGACAGATCTATGAGGAACGAACACACTGCCGGGAGTCAGCAGGACAGAGGTACGCTCTCTCTCTCTCTCTCGCTCAGAGACGAATGTGTGTGTGAGTGAGTGTGTATTCAGCTGAAATTGCTGAGTTAATATATATCAAGGTTTGAATGGAAGTAGGACAAATGGTTGCGTTGTAGTGCATTTACTTTTTAACTAGTTGTTAAGACTCCTGGTTGCCTCTACATATGTTTTACGTAGTATACTTGTAGTCTCTTTGTGGGTCTATTAAAATGTACAACATTTGGTTTATCTAACAATATACCAGGTTTTTCACTAACTGTAGGTTCTAAGAACTTGTTTTTCGCTGTTTAATGGTACCAGCATGTGCTGCTTGGGCTTAGGCGACATTCTAAACTTAGAGTCTAAACCCTTTACTCAGGTTACAAATCTACCCCGTTCTTTTCACTGACATCCACACACTGAGCCAGTAACCCAGAGAGACACCGCTACCTCCACTGTCTCAGGCGCATGGGGCAGTTTAACTTCATTGTATCACATTCAATAGACAATGTTCTGCCAAGCTACCACAGTTCAAGCTACTTTCACAACATTGGGTGTATAGTTGTCAGCACTGACATCTGCACACATATGTGTTCTGGTGTTGTTTTTCAGTATAGTAAGTTACAAAAGGTAAATTACAAATGAGTCCAAACACAAATTTTCACCTGCCGACAAACAAACATTCGCAAAAAGAAACTGCATTCAAATGTATGTAATTTCTTATTTCAAGAGATCCCCATAATGACTATACCAGATTTTTTTTATAAAAAGAAATGTCATCAAGAAGTAAGTAAAGTCAATGTATAATTTACACATTGGGTATTCCCACAGCAAAACACTTGATTACGGTGTTGAAGACTCAAAGAGGAGCTGTTTGTGAGTTATGCTGAGAAATGCTTCCTGGCTGTTTACAGCTGCTCAGACTCACAAGATCTCCACAGATTCAATTGGAATCTGACTGGCTTCTCTCTTTACAAAACAGTAAGATGAGCAAGATTATTCTGTATAGATAAATACCCTCTTTGTTAAGCCCCGAGACAGAGACAGTAGTGGTGACAGGGAAACACATTCAGTGCAGTTTAGACAATCAGACAGTACATTAAAAAAGACAGAAAGGTTCATCAATATGATTCGAGTATATAGACATTTTTTTGAAATCATGCTAAATGCTAAAACAACAGGATGACAGAACTGTAAGGATATACTGAAGGTTGCATCCTAAGAACCTCATTCTTAACGTTCTTACCAAAATCTGAAACCAAATAGCTGCAGTGTTGCTCAGTCATCACTTTCCCCCTAAAAATAAGTGGTCCTCAACTGGGAGACCAGTAAACTTCCAAGAAAGCTGTGAAATTGGTATAAAAACGTAAAATGGGCACAAAAATGATAAATTCATTAATCATCCCCTCAACATCAGCAGATGTTAAACATTTGTACTGCTAAATTCTGTTTTGTTTTTCCATAGTCTTCAGAGATACTTTTTCATTCTTCCTTTAAAAAACTTACAAACTAGTTAAACAGGGCAGGCAGCAAGCTTAAGTCATGAAGAATGTCCTCATTCTGCATAATTCTTAAAGTGATCAAAAAACAGCTTTGGTACATATTTATTTATTTGGTTTTATTAAATGAACAATGCCTTAAAATCATTAATTAATTAGTATTGACAGCCTTTAAATGAAATAAAATTCCTCATCACATTCAGTCTATCTTTGCCCTGATAGAAACTGGCATAAAGTAATGATGCCAGACATAAAGAGGGCTGTGCTTTTCTAATAGCCAGACATGTTAGAATGGCCAACCTGGAGCTGTCAGCCGTAATATTAAAACATCTAGTACAAAAACTGAAATTTAGTGCCAGTAAATAAAAAAATTCCATGTTTACTTGCTATGAGCAATGCTCATTAATTCAGTGGGCCTTTTGTCCCCATATGCCAGTGATGTGAGAATGCTGCTGCTCTCACTTTCCACAAGAACCCCTGGCACAGAGAGGCACTGACCAGCCCACACAAACATGCCAGCAGTGCTTCAGAGTGCTTCACTCATCTGCCAAGTGGAGAGGAAAGGGGAGAGTACGGAATAGATGGAAGTTAGAAATGAGCAGTAGAGAGAGTGCGGTTTATGCAGGAGAGGAAAATGGAAAGGAAGGGAGAGAGGGAGAGGAGTGACTCCATCGATAAGTGGATCTATCGTCGAGCGGGCACTATTGAACCTGAGTTTGAAGCTGGCTGTATACATCATGGCATGCTGCTGCTGCTACTGCTCTCCAATTCCGTGCCTCAGAAACGGCTTCTTGTTTTCAGGTTGGTCCCACCCTGGCTTTCATAGATTTTTGCCATGAGAAGAAAGAGTAACTTTCACAAGGAGACATCACAGTGTTTCTGTCAGTCATGGGTAATAGATTTACCCATGGAGGTAATGCAGGACTGCGTACTTCCCTTAGGTGGCAGTTTGTGTGCCTTGTTGTTGTGCGTAACGCTGTGATTTCCTATTGTGACTAATTACGTACTGTTGTCGCTGGTATATTGTTTTGCTGCTTGTGTAATTTTAGATCATTTACTATCAGCTGTTGACTAATATCTAGCAAATACTGGTCTTTTTTGATAGAAGAGGATTTGTAATGCAAGTGTTAGGCCAACTCAGTATGAGGGTTAATGGTGTTTTACCATGTTTGTCACTGTTTGCATGCGCACACTCCCTCTCTTAGATTTTAGTCTGGTTTGCACATGCTGCCATTATTTGAAGGCTGTGATTCTGTCTTGCTATGCATTCAGTCTCAGTTTGATTAGACAATTACCCTAAAAGCTTCAGCTTGTCATACAGCTAATTTAATAACACCCCCCTAAACATCACCCTCCCTTTCAATAGCGATATCACCCGCTGAGTTCGATGCCTTATGGAATGACCCTCCATACACTTTAGCAGCTGTCAGTGAGTTCTTTTCGCCCAATGACGCCATGACAGATGGTAAGAGGATTTCTTGAGTCAAGCATGAGAGTTTTGGAAAATAATGTCTATAGTACAGAGTTTTACATGATTCTATTATAAATGTATTTTGAGTTTAATAAATTATACTAAACAACTGTTTGAAACATGCTGTCTTTTCAATGCAAATCTGGGAAGGTCATACCCACCTGGAAATGAGGAAGAAGCTATTATTTAAGCCATCTGGCTGATATTTATAGAGCCATTATAATATGGCTTGCACTTCCTGTTTATGTCCGCAACTTCATGAGCTTGTAAACACAGCTCTGATATTTTGATATCTACAAACATGCTAATTAGCACCAACTGTATCATGTTTTTCAATAAGGAACTATTGTATACGGTGATGACCATACACATATTCAAACATGGGAAGTGCATACCTGCAGAGGGAACATTACACTTGTCCTTAATTCATTAGTCTTATCCCTCTTCAGTCATTCAGTGTTGCTTTTCTGTAAATTTAATCATAAACCTAATCCTAGTTATGAGGTACTATTAAAATTCACTGAACTACATACCAAATGCAGTTGTGTTCTGTAAAGCTGTGTTGACCCCAGTTTCCTTTGTTTTGCCATTGGAGATGAGGAAGCGGAGGCTGAGGCCGAGGTGGAGGCAGAAGGCATAAGCAAAGAGATTTACTGGAGAAGGAAGGAAACATTTAGCGGAAGCAGCACAGTATCTTCAGCAGGAGAACGCTTCTCTCCAGGTATCTGCAGCTTGGATCTCTGTTCCGTAGACCTGCATAGAAATAATGGCCTCTATGTCCATAATAGCCTTTAATGGCTACACTTCTTAAGCACACTCTCACAACTAATGCCAGACTTCCTTAATGTGTACACTCACCCTAATGGTATGCCTTTAGTGATGTGGTCGCTCATAGTGCTGTTCCTGCAAAAAAATCATATTGGTTTGCCCAGGTTACTACCATTGTGATGTTGGATAGCAATCAATCACACCCTGCATCACTACAGTATTCCTGTTACTGCTAATGCAATTGATCATAAATCTTAGTTTCTTTGTGGTGGATACTTAACCCCATTCCCTTTTGCTTTTTGGAGATGTCGTTTTGTTGTTTAGCGGGAGGCGACGATCTGGTGTAGCACCTGATGGTGAGCTTCAGGAGGCGTTACGTACCAGACTCCGAGTAGTAGAGAGCAACAGCCAGGATGTTGTCCAGCTCTTCAAGGTCAGACATAGAATTATTCATGCGACTGGCACCACTGATGAACGTATTACTATTGATTACATAGGGTATTTCAATATTCTTTACATTAAGTAACTGCTGATACTATCCACACAGGATCTGTCTGCAAGACTAGTGTCTGTTCATGCTGAGAAGGACAGCTTTGTCATCACCTTTAAGACTGTCGAGGAGATTTGGAAGTTCTCCACTTACCTGGCACTCGGTTAGTGTCAATGGAACTAACTTTCTGGCACTTCTACAGTATAATTCCTTGTACCGTTCTAGCTTAACAAGTATTGCTATTATATTCTAGGATATGTAGCAAGATGTCTTGAGAACTTTCTCTGTGACCAGTCATTCTGGCTGGACCCTGCATTGCTAAGTGATGTGGAGATCTGTGTAACAGTGGATGAAGACCACTTAGCTACTCTTTACTTAGGACTTTTGCTACAGGAAGGTAATGAGCCTCCACAACTTCCCGATTTCTCAACAGTTAACAAAATCACCTGTCAAACACTGACTGAATGGACAAATTGACAGAACAATTTCTACACATCTCTAGGCTCTGTTCTAAAGTCCACTATTGAAACAGTGCTGCTTAACCAACTCAGAGGTCACATAAGTTGAAAACAAGATTGGGTAAAAAAGTGAAGAGATTAGAGGGCCCTCTTATTTTGTACCCTCAACATTTCCTTGAGTTTGTTTACATACAAAATATCTTGGTTCAAAGAATTTTGTTACAGTGTAATCCACCTCATTCATACCAAGTCTCTACTGGATGTTCATAATTGTAGTATGTATCCAAAACAATTACTTTTAAGTATATCCTCTACTTAAAGTCACAGCCCCAAGGCAGACATAACCATCTAAAAAAACATAAATTTGTGGGACAAACTGTTATGGGACAAACAAACTTTTCTTCTTTGACGTATGAATACATCAACATGTTTATGAATCCACTCGAAAGAAAAAGAGGTAGAGAAAGACGAGGAGTTTTTTCAGGATAAACTGTGAATTTTGAGAAACTGTGAAGTTAAGAACCTACACTCTCAAAAAAAAGGTACAAAAGCTGTCACTGAGGCAGCAACTTTTCAAAAGCTACACCTTTGTACCTTATTTACCCCAAAGGGTGCATACTGTTGTAGTACCTTAAAAGTACATATTAGTACCTTTTGAAAGGGTACCACCCCAGTGACAGCTTTTGTATCTTTTTTTCTGAGAGTGTACAGAGGAATATGAACATTTTCGTTATCGTTTTAGGTACATTCTTTGCCAAGACTTTATACAACAGTGATTGCAAAGAGGAGGAAGAGGAGCTGACCTACAGGAGAAATGACCTGGTCATGGTTAAAGACATAGGACAGGAGGCCATGTGGGAGGGTACGCTGCTGTCCACGGGTCAACATGGTCTAGTGCCTGTGCATGATATGCAGCCTCTGCCCTATCCGTTTTATCAGTAAGTGACACTAAACTCACGTAACTATATGGGAGGTTTTTTGGGAACTGGGAAGAATTGTAACAAGAGTTTTGTCTGGCTGAATGACTACTTTTGTTCTACACTTGTTCTCATGTAAGCAACATACTGTTTCAGGTTATCCCTTACAAATGGTGCTTTTTTCCTAGGTGGTTTCTTAAGAAATATCCCGGAAATGCAGGAGGGATTCCAGTTACAGAAGGTTTCTTCGATCATCCTGTTGGTGAGATTCTTAGAAAACCATTTCTCAAGACTATTCTTGAAATGAAAATTCAGAGTTCCAAATTCGTGAATTTGTGGCATACTGTAATGTATCACAAAAATTAATGTGTCCCTTCTTTCAAATATCTGGCTTACAGTGAGACACTAACAGTGGAAGTGAATGGGGCCAATACATAAACGTTAAAATCCTCACTATAGCCACAAGACATAATATAAAATAAAAGACAAATATTTTAGTGTGAAAAAAAAAATTCAAAGTGTAAAACTATATTCCAATTTACACATATCATTTTTGCTTCTCTTTCAGTGGTGGGGACTTGTGTAGCAGTAGTGGACTATTACCCAGTGGTTAAAGATGAGTTGCACTTATGCAAGGGAGACATAATCAAGATTGAGGGATTTCTTTTCAATACTCTGAACATGTTCATAGGAAGACGCCTCACTAGTGGAGAGATAGGATTTGTTCACAAGGCCAGTGTAAAATCTCAGAGTATTGAGCCTCTGTAAGTAAACATTTCAACTATTTATATTCATAGATTCAGCATGTGCTCAAATGAATGACCTTCTCTTTATTTTGTAAAAACCATTTATCTAATGTGCCTCTCGATGATACTGACATACCAATTGAAAGCAACCAGCTGGCAAACGCTATTTTATTCTGTTGACCTTTGTGAATATGCCTCTGTCTAGCTGGGGGTGATGAGGGTGTTGGAAGGGGGGCTAGTGGAGTTATGTGATGATGTGATGAAGCTATCCGAATGAGACTCATGTGGCTGATAGTGTTGTCTTTGTTGGCTTTGCACAGCGATGGACAATTGGTCTTTCTGAGTGAGGAGGAAAGGGCGGCACTGTCTAAACTTAACCCCTGCTTTGAGCCCTGCCAGTCTGATATATTAGCAAATCTTTTCTCCTCTGACATAAGCACTGTGTATAGACTGGGTAAGAGACTTTAAATAATGTTTAAAGGAATATAGTTCATATTCAAGAAAGAAGTTCATAAAGGTTAGTATAGACATGAGGATGAGAAAATTATGGCTGAATTTTCATGTTTTTTTACTCTTTCACATTGCAGATAGACTTGATGACTCTGATTTCACTTACATAAGAAATCATCCAAAGTCAGGTAAGCCCCTTTTTAAAGTTAGATATAACACATACCAGGAAATGTTGCTACATGAATTCTTTTATCACTGCTGTCTTACTATAACTTCCGGCTGAATGGAATTAACAATTACCAATCATCAACTTAGTTCTTCATTTCGTTGCACAGTCAAACCTTCCACATTTCCCTTTCCTTCCTACTCTCGTTCTCTTTCATTACATAATTTATTATGTACAATCAACAATTCTGACATTTACTCTTTGTGTAATCTGCAGAGCAGAAATCTACAGTGGATCAAAGAAAGAGCACCATATCTGAGAAAAGTGATGCCACTCCCTACCACTCGTCCCCACGGCAATCATTCTATGCCTCTCGGAATCGTCTGGACCGGGACTCTGAGGTCTTCTCCTTCAGCCTGGAGGACACTTTTAGAGAGATGGATGAATATGAGGAAGACCCTCCAAACTTCATGGATGAGGGTATCTGGGAGGCTGATGAAGCCGAGAGATGTGACCCAATCCTGACCCTCCTAAATCTGGAATATTTCCAGGACACATTTCAAACTCTTTACGACCTCTCCTACTCTTTCCTGGACACTTTCTTCCATGGCCTTCTAGAGGA